>JBBPTB010000379.1:0-22380 GCA_038093875.1 Boletus tylopilopsis | reverse complement strand
GCGGCTCGGGGTGGATTCCGGGGTGGCCGTGGTGGACCTGGACGGGGTCGGGGTGGTCCACCTGGCGGCAAGTAGACTACTTTTTGTGAGACTTGGGGGGGCAATTTTGGTACATGATTGGTAGCAAGGGGCATGCGTGCTTTCGTAGATCATCTTGCTCTGTCTCTTGTGGTTTTGTTTCTTTGACGTCCGTTTCATGTTGTACATTTCTGCCCTCCTCGTCAATGTCGACTGTTAATTTGCATGGAAACGGTGCGATTGCCATGGTTGCAATAATATTGCTATATATGGCTCGATTTTCTCAGAGAGGCAATCCCACCAAAGACGCTCTTGTTCTTCTCCTCTCCCCCAAGTCATGGCTGAAAGTCAACAAAAGGCGCCCCCCGCTGCTCAGTCCAAGTCAAAGCACGGTCATGCCGCATCCCAGGCTCAGCCTGCCCCGCGCAAAGTTCGCTTCAACGTAGGTGCGTGTCGATTGTCTTGTTTACCACATAATAGAAGCACATAATACAACGTTCTGATTTCACCAGGCTCACAATATCAAGTCCTCGACGTCGTCGGCGAGGGGGCCTATGGTATAGTCTGCTCCGCAGTCCACCGTCCAAGCGGACGTAAAGTCGCCATTAAGAAGATCGCGCCCTTTGATCACTCCATGTTCTGTCTCCGGACGCTGCGGGAACTGAAACTCCTCAAGTTTCTCAGCGAGGCCGGCGTGAGCGAGAACGTGTGTATATCATCATACGTGTGATCGGAGCGACCCGGCGCTGGCTGACATGCTGGACCGTCCCGTAGATTATTTCGATTCTTGATATCATCAAGCCCCCATCCCTCGAAGCCTTCAAGGAGGTCTACCGTGCGTCATACCTTCACTCCGGGTTGCCCATCCCTGATTGATGCTTGACAGTAATCCAAGAGCTGATGGAAACGGATATGCACCGCGTCATTCGCACCCAAGATCTCTCCGACGACCATGCCCAGTATTTCATCTATCAGACGCTCCGTGCCCTCAAAGCCCTCCATTCCGCAGACGTCATTCACCGCGACCTCAAGCCATCAAATCTACTCTTGAACACCAATTGTGACCTCAAAGTGTGTGACTTTGGTCTTGCTCGCTCCGTTAGGACCGCCGAGCCCTCAGGCACCGAAACTGGATTCATGACGGAATATGTCGCGACCCGCTGGTACCGTGCACCAGAGATCATGCTCACATTCAAGCAATACACCAAAGCGATCGATGTTTGGTCTGTCGGATGTATACTGGCCGAGATGTTGTCTGGAAAACCCCTCTTCCCTGGACGTGATTATCATCACCAGTTGACACTCATACTGGACGTGCTTGGGACACCGACCTTGGACGAATTTTATGCGATTACAACACGCCGATCACGTGATTACATTCGAGCGCTGCCGTTCCGGAAACGACGGCCATTTGCCCAACTGTTCCCAAACGCAAACCCATTGGCAGTCGACTTTTTAACAAAGACTCTGGTGAGTTTACTCGGTAGTTATCGTGGGAACGAGCAGGCTGATTATCCTATAGACATTTGATCCAAAGAAACGGATAACAGTGGAGGAGGCACTGGCCCACCCATACTTGGAGGCATATGTATGGTTTTGTTCCTCGTGTAAATGTGTCCGATTGTTCACGTCGTCCTAGCATGATCCAGACGATGAACCCATCGCTCCTCCTCTCGACCCCGAGTTCTTTGAGTTCGATCGTGAGTCCTTGGCTTTCCCATCCGAGAACCCCATTTCATATCATCCATCAGTGCACAAGGACGATATCAGTCGTGAACAACTCAAGGAGTTGCTGTACGAAGAAATCATGTCCTTCCGCCCCGCGCCTATCACCTAGATGTAACTGAAGGTGCCTCTCCTGTGGACCTGTATGATCTTGCGTAACTATCGGATGTATACTGCTGGAACACGTGCATATTACCCCGCTTTGATTCTAATCGGCTCGACGAGGCCGTTGCTAGTGCTGTTGTTGCTCCGACTGTGTTTTGTGGAACCTTGTCATATCACGCTGTCTTTGTTGGGTGGTTTAAAGTACAGACCACTCCTTTCAATGTTTGTTTTTCTGACTGTTGTATTCTGATTTCATCTCTGGCATGTAAAAAGCATGGGTTTCATGACGTCCCAACATGAAGGTGGTCGTCCCCGGCCAACGAAGAGAATGAAGGCACGAGGATCTAGCATGCTCGGCTCCCGCTCACAGAGTCCTCTCCCTTGGAGCACCCACAACACTGGGTGGTAGGGGAACATGTACTCGGCTGGTCTCCCAGTTCATTAGACTTGTCCGCCCGCTGCGAGGAAGCAGCCTTGTCTTTGGGTTGACAGTTTGCACAACAGCCACCATCGAAATCAGCACTCCTGGCCCACCGGATCATCTTGACCCCCTCCCACCCAAACAATACCCCGATCACGATCGCAGTCGCCGCATCGACCCACCACCCACCGCGCCAAACCCGGTAGATCAATGACCCAATGAGCAAAACAACCGAAAGCTGCATGCAGGAGAGTGCGCAGAGCGCCTCGCCATTGATGGTACTCGAGTTGAGGGCGCGGGCGAGGTAGCGCTTGACGAGGTAGAGCACGAGCATGATGCCCGTAGCGGTGGCGGCGATGAGCAGCGAAGGGAGGGCGGTGGAGGGGCGGTCGTGGGTGACGAGGGACACGATGGAGGTGGCGAGGGCGGCGAGGGCGAGGGCGATGAGGAGCGCGCCGATGATCATCGTAGCGATGCGTTCGATGCTAGCAAGAAATGGGTGGTGGTGAGCGTTTGGAAAGTGGAGCGACGCCATCAAAGGCTTACCGGATGACTTGTGGGGACGTCTCGTTTGCACTTTCGTCGCCTGGCTTGGTGACGCCGAGGAAACGCCAAGTGACGAGAAGAGCAGAAATGACCTCGACGGCAGACTGGAGGCCATAAAAGACGAGTGCACGAGAGGACGATTCAGCACCGAAAACGATGGATACAACACCCTCTGCGGTATTATAGAAGACGCTGAGGATGCTGATCGCGATGGCGTACTGCTGCAAACGGCGGCGGGATGGCATGGTTATGAGACAACGACTCTGAGAACAAGCTCAAATTTGTAACACCGGTCTTCCGTCATCTCCGCTGAGTCTTTGTCCAATCGTGTCAAAAAAATAAATTGGGACTCGGTTGATCTCGCATGAGTGCCAGCGGTGGTGTTGGAGTGTCGAAGGCGAATAGTGAGAAGACGACGTGTCACCAGTACGGGGAACAGCGGAGAGCCTTGTAATTGCGTTCACTTCAGTCCAAGAATTGTTCCGGACGGAGAGTCGGGAGGGGACGACAAACTCGTCATTCTTTCTGAAGGAGACAACTCGGAGGTTCGTTGTCCCACTGAACGTCTGCCACAAGAGTCCGCACGCATGCACACCATGTTTAAAGAAAACAGGACATACTGGTACTTATGTCTAGCTGCTTAGTCAGTACTCTTACAACTTGGCCAGTAATGTTGCGGTCATTCCTTCGAACTTCTGCAAGTATCCTCGTCGTCAATACCGTCTATCATCCTGAAACCGTTTACCTAGTCAGCGACTCGGAATGCGCTTTCCACCAACATCAGAAACGCTGCGTTCCGGCGATTCCTCTCACAAGAAACCCGCGCAAAAATTCAAGCCGCTGTTCAAGAGTCTCCCGTCGTGTTATTTATGAAGGGTAACCCTCAGATGCCTCAATGCGGCTTCTCCCGTGCGGCCGTCCAAGTCCTGGAAATACAAGGTGTTCCTGTGGAGAAACTGAAGACCTATGACGTCTTGGAAGATTCGGAACTTAGAAGCAGCATCAAGGAGTTTTCGTGAGTTCAATACAATCTAATTGTGTCAATCCAACTCGCGTTCCAGAGACTGGCCGACGATTCCGCAAATTTACATCAACGGGGAGTTTGTCGGTGGTTGCGATATCCTTCTCGGAAGTGAGTCTCCTTGAAACAAGTCAGTTTGTGTAGTGTGCCGATTGTTCTACAGTGCACCAGTCCGGGGACCTGGAGTCATTGCTCGAGAAGCATGATATTATCCCGAAAATCCCTGCCGAGCCTTCATCAGAGCGCTCTTCATGATGTAGCCTATGACTGTATATTACCCATAGACCGAAGCATCTCTCAGCTACGGATTCCAGTATTTTTAAGCAGCTGTGTATTAAGCTTTGCTGGTCCACTTAGCAGTGCCGATATGGTGACTAAGCAAGAGCTGTCCATTTTCTTGCCCAAGTTCGTCTCTTCAACAGGTATTCCTTGCACCGTTTCACCGACAATGTCTACGGCCCAAGCACAACAGGTTCGAGCACCTCCACAAGCTCGCAATGTAGCCCAATTCCTACGGAGCAGCAAATCCGGCATGAAAATACGTGTGGGCGCTCTCAACGGCAAACGGGTAGACTACTTCAAAGGTGTTTCCAAGTTTCTCTTGTTTTTCTACCATTTTTAACTATCGACCGTCAGGCAAATCTGCCGTCCAAGCCCTTCTTTCTCCAGCCTATGGCAACCTAAAAAACGTTCCAACCGTGACCAGCGAGGCAGAGGCAGAGGCAGTCCTGACGTCCATCATTCCTTACGCCTTTTACCTACGCGTGGATCGTGGTACTCCCACTGGTTCATCGTCATCTTCCCCCCGCCACGTCTCTGTCACCCCACAACAGTCCTTTGCGCAAGACGGTTACTTTGCATGGTTTTACGAGGGATCCCAGTGGACGACGTACGCCGGCGGTCTACTCATGGTTGCCATCATGCTCGCTGGAGTCATGTTCCCACTTTGGCCCCCCATCATGCGTCTCGGCGTGTGGTACATTAGCATGGGCATGCTAGGCCTCATCGGTGCCTTCTTCGCACTGGCAATCGTCAGACTAATATTCTACGTGATCACCGTCGTCTTCGTACCTCCAGGTATTTGGATCTTCCCGAAACTCTTTGCGGACGTTGGCGTTGTGAGTACTAATGATCAAATGTCACGTGACCTGAACCACTTGGTGACACCGCACTACAGATTGAATCGTTCATTCCATTTTGGGAATGGGATCTGCCAAAGAAAAAGGGCGGTAAGAAGAAGAAGGGAAAGACTCCAGCTGGCAAAACACCAGAGGAGAAGCTAGCAAGTAACGGTGGCGCATACATCGAGGAAGTTGCTGAAAACGACTCACTCGATTCCTCGCGTCCTGCCAGTCGGTCTGCCCGTGTAGAGGAGGTACCAGACGAGGATTCGTAAAGTATTGCGACGAGTCTTTTCTTACGTTTTGCGAGGGGTATGTGCTGCGTTCGACCATAATTACTCCGTATCGATGGATTTTACTAGTTCCATTATTCCCATCAAGATGGCCTTGTTGGATAATGTTATTCACGCCTTTTCTTCGACTTTTGTGAGCTATCCGATAAATGAACTACAGATGTTTACCTAGTTGCTTTTACGTTGTCACATAGATGGATGGGTCTTGGATCACTTGAATCGTACTTCATGACTTGCGCGGGCCAATCTAAGGGACTGCATTCTGCATTCGAATGATGGAACATAGGCGTTGAAAAGTTCGACGCCGTTTATTGGACAATCGCATTGACTAACGGATGGAACAAACAAGCCCGAGTGCTTGGCCCGAGTCGGGTACTAATAACTTATGTTTGAGCAAGCTCCGGTTGTACCCAAACCTTCCACGTCGACGGAAGAGCGTTGTTCCACTCATTACTAGCTCTCCCTCAGTGTCAGAAAGGAAATATTGGACGAATGGTTCAGCTATGGACTCCGCCACGCACACACGATTGTGGTGTTAATCGTACAAAAGAAAATTTCCAAGACGTGGACGCATGCACCATGCAACTATCACCAACAATAACATCACACGTCGTTGTATTTCCTCGGTTTTGCGCAGCCTTGCCAACGACTGTGGTGACCCAGCAATGGTTGTTGTTAGGTTGAATGGGTTGGTCCCTGAGGTCTTCAAAAAGCAATCTCGACCTGAGGACCAAAGATGAGTGCGTGGGGGGATCCACCAAAGTGAAATATCCAGCGGAAACAGTCTGGATCAACCAGCTCGGACGGTGAACTCGCAGGTGAACAGACTTCCATACCAATTCCTATGAAGCAAACGATATCGGGATTGACTGCTTGGATAAAACCAGGGCTCGAGTGGCAACACACTGGAACTCAAGCATCAGTTTATGTGGTCGTGACGTCAGTTCCAAAGACATTACCTGGGGAACAAGTGTTGACCTGGAGAAATATTGATATCTTCTCAAAGTAATCTCATTAGCGGACACCGAGGAAAATCGCGGCGAAGCGTGCAGTGTGGAGAGGCTCGGCGCCTCTGCAGTGCTCCAGGCGATCTTTTCGCGCACGGGCCTTGGTACCTTCTTTTTGATGAAGGCCTCCCGGAGCTCACGGCGGCGAGGTAACCAGAATGCTTCATGACAGGGGGTCACTTCAGATGTTATAGTTGAGTCGAGGAGCGGTTAAAGAAATCGGATTCTTAGGCCCTCGAGGACAGTATTTATACACTGAATTGTTTGATCTTGGCTGTAAAGAATGTAGTCGCGATGCAGCGGTCCTAACCGTCGACCTAGATAGTTCCAGTTCCATTGATGTCAGGAGACCGACCACGAAGAAACACGGGTCCAAAGATGACGATGATAACCCCTCCGAGCACCCACGCTCTCTGATCGAGGTCAGCGCCGCTGGTCCGCAAGAGAGCACCACAATCACAAATCCTTTGACATTCGTCTCTGTTAGCCTTTGACCTCTTTCTGGACGCGCCCATCATCCTGGCCTACAGATTTTGGAACGAGGACAGGCAAAGAAACCATAGCCGCATCGGCTCACGACAACACTGACTTCTGGGATCTCGATGTTCACCAAACGGGAAATCATGACGACGCCCATATTGAAATGTCCATGGTGCAAACGATCGTTGGCAATTCAGTAAAGAGTCAACGTGACGTGACACCGAAATTTAACCACCTACTCAGTACCCTTATTGAAGCCGTCAAGTGGACTAGGGATGAAACAGGATGCGAATCGGCGGAGCTCTACAGAGTGACGGATAATAGGTTGCTTCTCCCTCAGTGCGATATATCGGAACGGCATCGTCGTCTTCAAGGCCGACCCCGTCCTTCCTATCGTTGATCCTTCATCACACGGTCCGAGTCCTGCCTTGACACCTCCAATCCGTTTCTGTGACCGCAGGAATGCTTTTCTTCGGAATGGTTACCGTACGAATCTAGACGAGTATGCAATGCAGCAGATTTTTGTCGACCCGCGGGCTCTAAATGGCGGTGTGTGTGAGACGAAACAAAATTAGGATGAGACTATGTAGATTCCAAGGAAAGGAATAAAGGTGAAGGCTATTATTTAGTGATATTTTGCTGTGCCGCTGTGCATCTACGGTTTTCATGATCAGTCAATTGATCCAATCCACGTTCCATACCGATCATCCAAACTATCGAGATCGTGTCTTTCTGTCAGAAAACAAAATAACGAAACATGAAATAAAATAATTATATGGGTCACAGAGTACGGCGGTACAAGGAAGAAACATTAAGGACAATATATGATAGGCAATACAATACATGAGATGGATGGGCAATATTATGCATGCGAGTCCAAGGATAAAGGAACAAGGAAGATTTTAATTGGAATAAGGAGAGGCGTGTCGGAGGGGTATGAATTCCGATTTTGAAGGTAGACAGAGTCCTTGTCAATATGCGATTTCTTCACGTCCAACAATCGTCATCAGTCCGGGAACATTCGTGACCCTGTCCAAGGCCACGGGCTTTTGTGGATCTGGAAGGCACGAACGTGAAGCAGATGCGCAGTATCGGATCTGGTCCACGTCAGTAAGATTCGTATCTCGACCGAATGTGGTGTGACGGGACTGACCTGTACCCGAAACTTGCCGTCTTGCCTGTTTTTGGGTATACGTATCTGGCAAACCCATCTGCAGAACAAGGTCCTCGTTAGCAAGCTCATCTCATACGCACAGGCTCTCGCTCTGGGAACACCATCGACCAAAGTTGCAACGAGCCCACAACAAGGACTGCGCCACAACAGCTTGGCGAAGAAAGGTGATCGAGCCAGAGAGCGAAACCTACCTTTCATCAACGAGCACGTTCGCCCCAACCAGCACTGCCTTTTCTAGCAGACTCGCCCGCGAGCCTCGGAGCAACTTTGTCACGTCTACGGCACCCTTGCACACATATTGGTCGGCGTGTTCGAGAGGCACTCTTCTCCTGCACGTCGCGTCTTGCCCGCACAAGGATGGGTGTGTGATGGGTAGGCCCGAAGCGAAATCGAGCGCGTCGTGACGAGCTCGTCTGAACTTGATAAAGGCGTTTGCAACGGTCGACACCGACAGAGGCACTCTAAGCGGAGACGGGGGGGGAGAGCTCATCGAGATCATGGTGGAGGAGGAAGAACGAACCGCAGCTTGGCGGAGGATGACTTTGATAGGAAAATTGTGATAAATAATTAAATAAATATCAGAGCGGAGTTTAGACCTCAAGGTTAGAACCGCTCCACAAACTTTGGCCAAGGTACCTTGAGTTTGATGCAACGTGTATGATGCCGCACAAAAAACGACATTGTATAGATAAGAAACATTGATCTCGCCTCGAGGCATTCACCAAACCTGCTTTTTTGAGCCATGTTTCAAGGTTCCAGTTGTTGCCATTCAGTGGAATTTGATCCACACCAAGGACATGCACCTGGCCACTTGACGACGACTTGTTTGAACAGGCGTGGTGAAACTTTGAAATCAACTTCCTATTCCAGTCCACTCCTCCAGATCTTGCTCTTGTTTCGCGTCGACCGAGAACTTCCGACTCCGACGCACGCTAACGAGATCGCTCCCGGCATCCGTTCTCGCCAAACCTAGCATACTCTCATGCGCTACACGATTCGGGTCAAGACTGTCACTTCTTTTTCCCGCCGCAAAGAATCGGACTTGACGAACCTTGTCCCGCGAGAATACCGTCCGCGATAGGTCTACTTCCCGATGTGATGTACCGCGTGGAAACCCCTCTGGCAATCAAGGGCCGTGAAATCATTCCCTTCAATTCGGCTTTCATGACTGCGGTTTGAGCAGTGGTCCGTTTTCTTTCGTGTCTGGTCACTCTGCCTTCATCATCTGAGGCACTGATGGCATCGGCATGATGGCCGGTCAATCACCCACGGCGTTCGCTTGTTCGGGACAGCGATGCCGCGCTCACCTCGCAACGTCCGAGTCAAGTTCTATATCCATCGCTTCCGCGGCTTCTTTCAGCCAGCTCCGTTCGTGGTTCTGTTTCTTCACCCGATGTTGTTGTACATCGATCTGTCTCGCCAGGCGGATTCGCTCTTTCAGGTGGTCGAGTAGCGTCAACTCGATGATGATATCGGGTAGCTCCGCGTCCTCTGAGGCCGTAATTGAAACGTTAGGAGTGCCGTGCAAGACGGATCCACTTACGACGCCCCAAACTTGAAAACAGTGCACGAACGATTTTTCTCTCGTCAGGAGAACACACGAGTAAGCTGAAGCCCTCGTTCGTAGCACGCGCAGTCCGACCATTCCGGTGAACAAAGACATCTGCAGAACGTGGGATTTGATAGTGTATGACATGGTCTATGGCTGGTATGTCCAACCCTCGGGCCGCGATATCTGTCGCCAAGAGAACGGCATTGGGAGTCATCTTGAATCTGTCAAGTTAGGTTAGGGCCAGGCTAAGAATAGCATGTCGAACGATTCACCTATCGAGGTTTTTCAGGCGTTGACGTTGCTCCAGCTGCGAATGCAACGGGAATGCTTTGAGTCCAAGAAGCTCCAATAGGGGCGCAAGACGCCTTATTCCGTCAATCGCCGATAGAAATACGAGGGAGCGACCAGGATATCTGAGCAGAAAATAGTATAAATATACATCCTTGTCGACGTGGCGTAAATGAGTGGTTATCAGTCTCGGCACATGTTTGAGGAATTACCTTTTCCGAAGCAAGGCATTCGACTTTACTCTCCTTAAGTGTGCAAACAACATTGCCTTCCGGGCTGAGATCAATTATTTCTGGTACTGAATCCCGGAAGTCAAGACGTAAAAGCAGATCATCTGTACACATGAGTTGGTGTGAGTGCTTTGCTTCACTTAGTTCCTGGGTGGGGCAACTCACCAAGAGTGCTGAGTAGTCTGGAATTACCCTTTTTGCCTTGCCTCGAACGGTGTTTGAGGTTGCGTTGGAGTTCCTTGCTTAGCGTTGCAGAGAATACGAAAGTTTGCATATCGTCGTTTTGTGGTGTACTTTCCTCGCGATCCAGCTCCGGTTCTATCTCGTCGTCTCTGAATCAAACGTGTCAGCTGGACTGTTCCGTGCGAGTAGATTGACTAACCTTGATCGACGAATCGTTAGACGAAGAATGTTGTCCATCTCAGCAAAATGCCCAGCTTCAATCATACGATCCGCCTCATCCAACACGAGAACTTTGAGGTTGCGAATTTGTTTGGCTAAACTTTCATCCTGGCGAGGTTATGGTCATTATTTTCACGGACATGATGCAACGCTTCATTAAAGGCGAACCTCTTCAAGGATGTCCCATAACCTTCCGGGCGTTGCAATCAAAATGTCGACGCCGCGATCAAGAATCCGCCGTTGTTTCTGGGCAGACATACCTCCGACTAGAACGGCCACACTAACGAGGGGTAATGCGCGCGTGCCCTGAACTTTGCTATCTCGCCCCTTGCCCTCTGTGTTGGATTGAGCCTGATCTTTTGATAGATTGATTTCCTGGGGTTCTTGTTTGAGCTCGGGATCGAAGGTCTTGGAAAATGCATTGAGATGGTCTGAAACTTGTAGTGCGAGTTCCCGGGTGGGTGCGATGATCAAAGCTTGGGGGCTGCGCTTTGGGGTAGAACGCCTCGGCTGTGAGAGAATACGATGAAGAATGGGTAGCCCATACGCGAGAGTCTTCCCTGAGCCCTATGGGTATCTGTGTTATCAATGGTGCGGATGGACGAATGCCTGAGATATACCGTTTCTGCTATGCCAACGACGTCCCGATCAGAGAGTGCAAGCGGGAGTGCTCGCGACTGAATTGGAGTAGGTATGGTAAACGACTTGTCGTGCAGCACCTGCAAAAGGTGAGGGTGCAGGTTGAAGGGACGCCACTTTGGCAGGAGTGCAGCTGCTCGCAGGGCAAATCAGCATCGAGTGGGATAAAGGGGATAACCATACCATCGAACGACGTGATGATAGGTGGCTGAGAATCTTGTGTGAAAGTGCAAAGAGACTCGCCATCCGCAGCCGACGACTCGTCGACCACAGTGGTGTCTTGAAGCTGTAAGATCTACCACACATATTAAATAACTGAAGGGACGAGCCATGATGACGAACATTAAACTTGATGAATTTTCCGCCGTCTTTCTCCTCGTAGATGACCTCGACGTTGTCGACTTCGTCGAGTTCGAGGATGCCATCGTCGCCGTCAAGACCTGTCTCTACTGGTCTCGCGACGGAAATCCATGGTAATGTGTCGAGCGATCCGTGCTGAACCTTTAACTTCTTGGCTGCAGACAAGGGGCGGCGCGGATGAGTCTTTCTTTTGGCCATTCGCGTACTCATAGAATTGTTTGGCACTTGGTAGATCCAAACACGGTTTACTATAAATGGCTCTGGCCTCTATTGTGGGTCCAGACGCCCGTTTCTCGAGCTATAATCGACTTTCCTACTACGCTTCGCTCTCGCCATCTTCGCTCTCGCCTTATTCTTTGTTTCACTCGGTTTCGTTATCGCAGCATTTCTTGCCCTTCCTTTCTCTTCCTTTTGGTGTCCCTTAAGTATTCGGTTCAGTTGCGGTAAGGCGTCGTTTCTCCTATGGCGAATTGCCTCATACATGCCTTTGTCAGATCATGTCACTGCTACCATCACTTCCAGTCGAAGTTTGGAGACACATTTTCTCCCTCCTCATCCGAGTGCCCGGAGCGTTTCGCTCCGACCGACTTGACCCGTTCTCCGAGAGCCGAAGTACTGATGTATATTGGACCGTGACATCGTCCGCACCGACAACACTTCTGTTGGTCAGCAAAGACTGGTATTCTGTCGTATCAGAGCTGATCCACGAGCACATACATCTCACATGCTCCAAACAACTCCTCATCTTTGCCGACCGTCTCGAGCAAAGTAAGGCCAACGACAGTGTTCGTGCCCTTGGTTCATTGACCCGTCGCGTGGACGTCCAACTCCACAATCCACGTCCAGACGACGCAAGACATCTCGCTCGTCTCTTGCGATGTACTCCCAACCTCGAGATCTTCATCAACAGCAACTTTTACATGTCGCTCATACCCAGTGCGCAAACTATCCTCCCCCCTACGCAGACACCCACAGAAGTCATACGAGCGCTTCTCACAACATGTGCACATTCTCTCTGCAGGGTCGAGTGGACTTGCAATGAGAGTCCAGGGTGGGATGACTTGATGGACCTCCTCCGGGAGTTGCGCGATCTCCGTAGTCTCACCCTGGCTAATATATATGGATCATTCCCCGAAAAACCCCGTCAGGAGTATCTTATCTTACCCAGTCTCAGTACCCTCATCTTGGGAGATAGTCCTTCATTCTCTCACGCATCTCTCGGAAACGTCCCGCTTAATACCCTCCTTCTCATGCTCTCCAAGTCCCCAGATCAATTGCCCTGCCTATACCGACTCGAAGGCTTTTCCCCTTTCAGCCCCGATTTTCTGCGAACCCATGGTCATAAAATTCGTATCGTAAGGACGGTCGCCTATACTCCGCTCTTGCCAGAAATCATTGCCAAATGTCCCAATCTCGAAACCTTTGTCACCATCTTTCCACATCAACAACTCGAAAATCTCTACCATCCCACTCTCAAACGTATCGGTATTTTTCCCATCAGCGAAGACTTTGTCGGTGTACCCGTCCAGATATTTGCTGCCTACATTATGAAACCACTCGAGGACTTGATGTGTCAGATCGAGGAATCCAACTTGCCCAAGCTGAGACAGATTCGGATTCGAAATACAGGTACATTGGCAGGGGTGGTCGAACATGCAGTTTTTATTCAAAAATGGCGGCAACGCTGGAGCTTGAGGGGCGTGCGCTTTGATGACAAGGACGGGAATCCTTTTCAACCAGACACTCCTCTCGGTGACCCCGTGTCGCATGGTCGCGGTTTCATCCGGACCGAAGACGGATCAAAACGTATTCCGCTTGTTTCTTGATGGCTGGTGGGTGAGCATAACAGCGCGTGTTCTATCTGTGTACGCCACAGTATATCAAGGATTTTGATACAGAGATACCCCCTGTACAACATTGAACTGAACATTTTTGCGCTTAGACTTTGTCACATTTTTCTGCACACGCACAAGACCTCACTGACATATTGATAGCCACCTGTTTTTGCGTCGTAGGCCCATTCGATTTACATACCTGAATCATGAACAGATTTCCAAAGCCTTGCTGTTTATCACGATTGACTGCATATTAATAAGTTAGTTCGTCAATACTCCATAATCAGGAAATATGAATGAGTGTCAGGGGTTACACAAGTGCTATCGTGACCTGAAAGAAGCTTTGCTCGAGGTAAAGATGATATCACACATGCCATTTTGTAAAAAATCTCACCTGCCGTGCTTGCAGAGACCAAGCTACAACACCTGATTTCAGATTTAGGACTGGGCCTAGACGGTTCACAGGACCACACACACGTTACCCAACTGCAAGCTGCTTTTTCTGGCCACCGCCAATGCCATATTGACACGATAATGCTAGTGTACATAAACAATCCCCGTCGTGCAAAGAAAAGGTCGTTAGAAGAGTCAACGAACGAAACTTAAGGAGACGAGAAAATACAGTTCTTGCTTGCCAAATTCTTCCTTAGAACATCCTCTAGCTAACTCGTACAAGCGCCTTAGGCGCAGCAATCATGTCGCTTGAGTTTGGGTGGTCCTGGGCCGCAAGGTGACGAGGCGGGTATTCTTGACCTGCCTCCCCACCTTGCCAAAGTACCTCTCAGTTTCAAACGACCAATGCAAACTGCCCACGATCCAATTTTCGAGTCCCTCGATGTATACGCGCACATCAGCGTCAATGGCAGGGCCCCAGGAGGGCAGGTTGGCCCGGCCACGCGTGAACCTGTTTAGAGCTTGCTTGCAGTAGTCACCAACGAGGTCAATGGCATCTTGGAGGCCAAGTCTTTGTTCGTGCATGATGACGTCGATCATATTGTGTGTTTGATTTTTGGAATGTTCGATGTCGTACGAAAAAATGTCCTAGCGGATTCATTCGCGAGGAACCAAAAACATCGGATCAGGGTTAAAAGTGGGATCGGACACAGTAACATAAAATGCACTGACATTGGACCACGCAACAAAATCATTCGCGGTTTCACTTAGGCTACGGATGACAGGATGATCCATGACGTCATCGGGTATATTGAGATGGTATGCGTATTCGATGAGTACCCAGCTAGGTTTGCACCCGCTTGTGTCACGCCGGAGGGCTATGTACGACTCGAGATCAGGAATAGTGCCGTTGGCGCGATCGACGGCCTGTTGTTGGATCGCTTGAAAGTAGAGCTCCGTTGTCGCTTTGAATCGTCGACAAGTACCAGGGGAAGCCGTACGCATTATTCGCTTATAAAAACTAGAATCAAGGTGAAAAAAGTAAGGATAATCACGATCACAGTAGAGTTACTCAATATACGTACTCTTTTGTCATCCGGTTGAGACGCACCGGCGAATAGTACGTGTGAGGGTAACGAATGGAGTTCATCACGACGCTGGCGACGTTATTTATACTACGATCGTCCATATCGTCGGAGAGGTTGTCGAGATGGAAAAGGTAATTTGAGAAGTCGCTGCAGACACGTAGCTGAGGGTAGCCAGCATTGCAGTAACACATCGAGACGAGTTTCCCGGCCTTGAGACCCTGAAAGGCAGCTCTATCGAGGTCAGGGTCGCCGTTATACAACCATTTTTTTGACTCGACAGAAACAAGTTTGTGATTCCTGTCCATGTGGAGATCGAAGGTGCAGTAAGAGACAAGATCAGGAAGACGAATGGCTGTGGGTGCTGATCTGGAGGTTGAAGATACTCGTGACATCAAGTAACGACAGACTGATGGTCGAATGAGTTTGGACCAGGGGAGAAAATGAATGGCAGAGCAAGATAGTGTCACACAAACTGACTTATGACTGCAGGTATGAAACTGTCAGGTTTAAAGGTGCACACAAGTAATCGAAACCATTTTAAAACACGTCAAGTCGGAGCAAAGGGGTCACGCAGCACATGGGGACTTGGAACGTACAGGCAAATTCGTGCCGCACGTTAAATGGCACGTCACAGGTGCTCTCCCGTTTGGCGTTTAGATTCCTTTTTAGTCCAGTCGCGCTGGAGCGTACATACTTGCAGGGGAACTGGCCGGTTTACCCCGTTGTCGGATCTGTAGCGTACTAATCAATCAATCAATCGGGATTAATTGATACGGTCAGCGACACGTGCCAATCGGTACCTACAAACAAACGTCACACTGAGACGTCCGCGTCAGATCTGAACATGAACCGGCGTTCCGTGTTCAGCATAGGTAAGTGGTGCCATACGGCGCCTGGACCCTCCTATCTATCACTCTGGAAAACGGTAGTATGGTTGTTGGTACCCGCCGGGAGGTAGACATGGGTAACGTACTATCACGCTAGCAGAAAAAACGAGATAGTGTGGATCGGAAAAGAAAAAAGTTGAAGAGACGCACTGTACCGTAGTAGACAAGATGCGAAGTCACGATACGACTATGCCCGTCATCTGTTTTATAGATGACAACGGTAAATCAACTGTACACCAAAACGGTCCCATTGGTAGAATAAAACGAACAATTCCTGAGCCCGGGACAGTACGACAATCTCGTGGTGACACACCACATCACAGACGCTGTGGAAAACAATAAAATGGCCACGTCAGTTTCAAAGACTCGAGCAACGCGGAATATGATGTGAGAGTTCGTATTAGAAGCTGTGTGCAATCGCAACACGTCTTGAGAAGTATAAATCGTTCCCCGACATCCATGCCTCGGAACCAAATCTGAGATGTGACGTACCTATGCAACAGGTTCACAGTATATGTATATGGGCCTAGGTTGACTTGTCGCCGTCTGTCGACAAGCGTGTTCTGAACTGCCAGTGGTAAATCTACGATTGACAGATTCGTTGTACCATGTGAAGAAACGAAACAACGAATATTTGAATAGTGTCTCTTACTGTATATGACTCTGTCCCGAAGTTGTCGGTAATACAACGGCATTTCCGTCAGTACTCTGGGTGACACTGGCATTAGGCATGGCAGTTGATGAATCGATGACCCACAAGTGATCGAAGCTTCTGACTAGCTGGGCTGGACCTCTTTTCTTGTCATGCTTTTTCCTCGGTTTTGCTTTCAATTAGTCAGCCGTCATGACTTGTCGCGGGGCGCTTTCCTTTATCGCTACGCTTGTCTATTCCAGCGTCCAAGGCGAGGCGGGGTGGGTTTTGGTGAACCTGACGTTTCTGTAAAGTTCTGCTGCAGATCGGGGCGTCGCGCTAATTGCACCCTATTTGGAACTTGGTGTCATCTGTTTGTGCTACTCAGCTTGTAGCTTAGATGTGTCCTAGGACGGCGGGAGCGAGACCCAGTTCAAGTTGAGAGGATGCAGACGGTCCTGTCGTGTCTCCGGGTATTTACCATTGGGTAATTTGTTATTTTTCATTCGTGGGCTGCGGTGTTATTCGAAACTGACCAAATCACAGGTGGCACACTGGCTAGGATATTATAGATATGTAGGTGACGAGTCCGTGTAGCTGATCTGCGCTATTGCCAGACAAGCAAACCTGGTATGTACCTCCTGCTGAGCAGTGACTAGGTGGAGTGACACTGTTTATCTCATAACACTGCAAGGCGCGCACGGGACTGGAACAGGGTTGGCAGGTACGTCAGATTAGCCCTCTATAGTCAGTCGATACGATGACTTTCAACGATGTAGATGGCTGGGGAACCGACCCTCAAGCCTAAGTCTGGATCAAGAATTCCACACTTCCATTTCTATCTATGACAGAACATCGCTCAAAATGTGTGAAGGACTAGTAATCTGGTCACCAGACTAGTTCTGTACCATTTATGCTCGAGTGCCAGCGCACGTGTCGCTTTGGTCAGCTTCCCTAAGTCCCATCGAAACACTGACTGTCCGATCGCCTGGAGACGAGTCGACCATACAAATTAGCGACATATGATCGAAACCTCAGCACCATGAACAGTGATTTATGCCGCAATTTGGATCAATCAACTGATCATGCCACATGGACTCGAATTACACGTGCCATAGATACACCGGTTGGCAGTGTGGAACATTAAATTCAATCTGAGGTGAATAACTTCATGACCGAAAGTCGAGAGAACGAAAGTAAAGCCACCTGGCAGGGTCCCACCATCCAGGTGTAATCTGATGGAATGAAAAGATTATGACAATATCAGTACTCTTTCTCATGTTTGAAGTGTGTCCAATCAGCCGGTATGGAGGCTCCGTCTCGATTCTTAATGCACAGAAGGCTTCACTATTCCGAAATTGCTTTTGACGTCACAGCAGACGGCCGGCTGCGACCGCTTATGCACCTTTTCCATACTGCAGTTTCAAAGGTAAAGGACATGTTGGTTTTTGAAGCTTTGGCGCTGTACACATGCACATCAAATAGGGGCAACCCGAATCGATCGACCACGAGTTCCGTCCATTCAATTAAGAACCCTCTTTGGCGAGCACCTCATATGTGGTCTGGACGCCTCCTAGGCTGGAAGTATACATTGTATCCACGGAATGCAAAGGGGTGTAGGAGTTCGCGTCACGCCTTGTGAAACTGGTCCTTGATTTTCCACGGCGTGTCATACCACCCCACTTTTTCCAACAGGAGGTATTGCACGACTTTACGCGGCTTGGCAAGGTCTGAGTTCACGGCTTGCCCACGCTTGTCAGTGATATCGATTTTCTGACGAGTCAAATTACAACGACGCCCCAACCCATAGCTTGAAACAGAGGGCTGCTTACGTGTATAGTGTCGAACTTGACAAGTGCTTGTATGAGTAGGCGGTGTCCATTGATTGGGTCCGCATTTTCGGTATAAACCTCACCCGCTCGTATAGAAACGATATCCACTGGTGTAGGCGCTCTCCACCCTGAAATATCTCAGATTGTATTTCGAGGTAAAGTGTACGACGTACTCTTTAGCTTGGGGAATAGAGCTGCGTCAGATACGTCGTTTGTAATTCCCCAAGCCCAGGTCTGACCCCTTTCTCGCCGACGCATACCCTTGATACTTTTTTCCTGGAATGGGCCCGCGGTGAACTCTCTCACCATGTCTTCGTGGCCTCTATAATAGTTGGGGTGGTGACTGGCATAGGCCCTCAGACAGAACAGGAACGTACCTAGCGACGGAAGTATTCACTTTGCGATAGGTGTCAAGAGCTATTTGTCGTAACGGAGCCAGTAGCGCGTCGGGCGAATTGTTTCGTGTGCTCAATATGCGGCCTAATATCTTGACGCGTAGTGTAACATTTCTCCCTGGGAAGGCGTTCGCTTTGGCCATGATAAACATGCTAACGGAAGACGACGTGTTGTCAGGGAATATATTTCAGTTCAATGACAGACAGAAATGCACCTATACGAGTTTTTCAGCCAGTTGCTTGTGTTGTGCTTGATCGCAAACCAGAAATCGCTGTAGCATCCAGTGCTCGAAGTGGGTATGTAGTTTAACAAAAGTAATCACAATACACACGAGAATTTGCTGGTCACAAATATGGGTTTCGTCGTGAGCGAACGGAACATTGTACGCAGGTCATAAGGTATCTCCACATCTAACGGATTTATATATTATTCCGCGAGAACGTAAGTGGAACAGATGCCATACCCAAGTTTGTCATTTCGGTCCCCCATACATCGGCTGTAGGGTACATTTTAGCAAATCGCTTCATGCTCGCCATTGCTCGAAGATTCTGCTCAGCAGGGCTTTCAAGAAGCGAAGACCGTGACTTGGACTTTTTTGCTTTGCCATCTAATGATTTTGGCTCTTCCTTTGGCAACTGAGAGGTGTTCCGAGGTGTAATAGATGTTTGAGACCCGGACAGATTTTGCTTGCTCTTGACAGCCATGGCAGCGTATGACCGAGAACGAACGGTGAGCCGTACGTTTGCCCTGTATCCGCACGCGCAGAGCCCAACTGCTGCCATTGTGAGCGTTCAATTCCAAGAAACTTTCCCAATCAGGCATTTCCAAAAGAAGGATATTCTCGGTTACTTCCGAAGAATTCCCAGGCATCCCGCCGGTTCTCTTACGCAACTCTTGCCGGGATATAAAACTAGCACGTTCACATTTGCACACGTTGATTTCTGACCACTACCAATGCCTGTAGGTTCATCTTGATCTTTCGGTCACTACTTTGCATCTTATCTACCGTTTTTTTTTTCTTAGCGTTCTTCACGTTCCTCCCGTCCGGCACCAAAGCCAGCGACTGCTCCCGCGCAGCAATCCCGGGGTGCTCACACTGCTGCCATCCCCCCAGCAGCTCACGCAAATCCTGCTCGTGCTCCTGCACCATCTGCGACGGCAGCCCAGCCTAGTCAACCCGGCATGTTTGCGCAAATGGCTGCAACTGCAGGTTCTGTTGCGGCTGGCTCGGTCGTTGGTCATGGAATTTCCCATATGCTTTTCGGTGGATCCAACTCGACCACAACTTCTGAACCAGCAGCTCCGGTTCAGCATCAATCCTTCCAATCCGCCCCTGCTTGTGACGCTCAGGCAAAAGACTTTACGCGTTGCTTGGACAAGGCAGATTTACAAAGCTGTTCGTATTATCTTGAACAGCTTAAAGCCGTATGTGCCTTTGTCTTTGTCTTGCGTGTACTGACGGTCCAAATTTTGTAGTGCCAAACTGCTGCCGCGCAATTTTCGTAGACTTGAATGTTACTTAACAATGACGCTTGTCCACTATCATTAACACCTCTTAGAGACTTGAATCCATCAGTTAACTTTTATTCGACTACTTGCACTCTGAAAACATTTAGTAAAAGTCGACATCAAATTCTTATATTGGACCTGAAGACTTGGGCTGCCAAGCAGATGCAGTATTGTTGGGGGGATATGCAGTATGTAGTTGAACGGAAATAAGTCACAACTCCCCATGGAAAGTGGCTTCAGCGGACGCACCTGCCGGCATGGATGACGGTTATGGTTCACATCATACAGAGCCCTCGTTCGAAGCAGTTTCGCCAGTACCCCTGATACTCCCTGTATTGCTCCGCCACATAGTTGGACACGTGCCACCTCGGAGGGGTCTACCCTGTAGCATTTTTGCAGAGGACTTGGTTGCCAGCAACCGCGCTGGGCGTGCACTCGCAAGACGTCCAATACTGAATTGCCAGACGTGTATTGTTCTTCGTCGACCTTCAGTGAACATGCACAAGTTGTATGTCTGAGTGGAGATGGATTCACCGCAACATACTAACGCAAAGTAATACTTCTGGAATGTCGACAATCTCCGTGAAACACCAGAGAATGAAGCTCGCGCTGGTACGAGGCGCGTCTGAGCGGGAGTTTCAGAGTGCATGAGTCGCGGACGAACCCGCCCATGTTTTGGTACCTCCAAAGACATTGTGTATCACTCCTGTCCCGTACTCTCCGGCCCGTTTAACGGCATTTAGCGCATGACCCAAGCGATAAAGATAAAGTACAGTACAGTGATAATCTGGGTGGCTCCGAGTCGGGTCCTGGCATTGCTTCAGGCTCTGTAACAACCGTACCGCAAAGGGAGTGCGGAGAGAAGGTAAAACCATCCCCAGTTCGCAGCTGCGCCACGCTTCGACAAAGCTTCTTAAGCGCAAGGTTCGTAAGCTGACGACAACAGGCTCTGATATGCACTTGGCAGCAAGTCGTTAGAGTTGAAATGAAATTGTGATGTTGGAGATTGAACGCACAGTGACGGTTCCGGTTGCACGGTGGTCACTGGCAGCAAGAGAGGGGAAGAAACTAGCGGTGGCGAATATTGCGAAGCATACCCGAGCCAGAAAGCAGTAAACTGTAATCGGAGGCCAGAGTTGCATCACAAAGTTGGAAATCGGTGACGAACCTCAACTTTCCATATCTCGTTAGCTTAGTTACATTGTTGATCGTCCACCGACGGACAGGTTCCCACAGGCAATTCTGCATACCAAGTCACAATTTTCTGGTTTGTGTCAGATGCGAATCAGGAGAAAAACAATGGGTGACCTCAAAACCTACAGAGGTTGGATCAAACCTGACTGTGAGGGTAAGTACAAGCCGGAACAAGGCCCAGACCACAACAACGGGAGCGAAGGAAGCTTTCGTGCATAGTCGTGATCAAGTAAACGCCTGCCTCAAAGTATTCATGATGATTAGGCCTTGACTTTGGGTTTGATTCTTTCGCGGACCCAGACGGCGATGTTGACCCCGATGAATAGTACCATCAATACTAGTGACGAAAAATCGAGCAAATGAAATATTCCATGACGGAAGTGATCCACGCGTCTACTCCTGGAGCGCTACGAATGCAGTTCAAAATGCTACGATTCAGCGGCATCGAAAGTGATCATACAAAGGTAAGCACTGCGACAACCGCAGGAACTGCTAGACCCAACCATAATCCAGAGCAGAATATGCTAAAATGGAGTGTCTCAGTGAGTAGGGGTCCAGCTCGAAGGCAGTCTAGTGCTTTCTCTCTATCTCCGAGTTTGAGGTATTCACTTGTCAGAGTGAGGTGAAACTCGAATGGAAATTAGAGGGAGGAAGCCCACTGAAAATCATACAGTGAAAAGACACTCTATTTCCTTGAGCATATAATCTTGGTACAGAAATCGTAGTGTGGCCCAGGATTGGTTCGACGATGAGAAGAGCAATTTGTCAACAGCTAACCGATCGATCAAAAAGACAACCAAGCACTGGCACACGCGTATAGGTCGTCAACAACCTCAATCTACGGCTAGCAACACATTTGCACCTATGGTACCAGATCTGTCACCTGCTTCCAACCGGAACACCCTCAGCCTCAAGCTAACGGAGCATCGCGCGTTGATTTTCGATGTGTACGGAACCCTCATAGATTGGGAGTCTGCCATCCACGATGCCCTGGTCCCCATCTTCGCGCATCTGCCACGGAAGGAGATCCTATTCAATTATTCAAGGGTAGAAGGAAACCTGCAAACGCAATTCCAAACCCTACCTTATTCGAGAATTCTCGAGATGGCTTACCGCCAGCTAACCACCTCCGTTGAAGGAGAAATGACAATGGAGCAGCGTGCATCCACTTCCTTGAACTTGAACGAGGAAGACGTCCATCCCCCGTCGGACAACGCTGAGCATTTTGGGGGG
>JBBPTB010000378.1:0-22430 GCA_038093875.1 Boletus tylopilopsis | reverse complement strand
GTGGTTCTGGTATCGGTGTCAGCGGGTAAGAATGTCGCTAAAAACGAAGGTTCACTCACCTGGATTATCGACCGACTTGTCTCGAGAATCCCCACGATAAGCGAATGACCCTCGCTCGAAACATCTAGCATGTCTCAGAAATGAGTTTGGAACGACGAAGATACGCCATTACTCACGGATACAATCGCACCATTTCGTCAAGAGCTGCCTCGAACAAGGACCTTTCGAGCGTGGACAGCCCCGCCTGCAATCGCCCCGACATTCTCATCACGTCTGTCCTCACACGCGCATCGGAGGTACCTCGAATTGCGGTTGACTCATGCTTCCACCGCCTGCATGGCTCTGTGAACTTTCGCTCGAGCCCAGATCGAGCCAAGATTCTCAATGCTTCATCGTCCAGCTTTTCGCTCAGACGAATACGATCGGAGGTCCTGTCGACACAATCGAGAATGATTGAGAATGTGCCCTGGGTAGGAACGACATGCACTCACAAAAACTGGCCAAGTTGCATACCCTCGACAGTACGTCCTCTAAAGGGCTCCCGCGCGACTTGGGCTTCTTGGTGTTGGACCGTCATAAACCCTTGGGACGTCTCGCCATGAAGAAAGAATGGCATGATCGGCACAGGTTTCGTCGAATCAGGATCATCGCTATTCGGTTCTGGACGTGTGATCGACCTAGAATTTGCCTGAATTTGCAAGGGAAAACCCCAAAATTCGTTAGCCAAGAAGGGAGTGCAAAAGACGGAATAAAGTGACCTTGAATCCCTTGCGGACGGTGACCGACTCTTCCTGCTCGTTTGTCTGCGCGACTTCGAAAGTGAACATACGATCCGACTCGTCCTGATCGATGTCGAGCTTGTCGTCCACGTCCCCATCATCTTTTTCACTCCACAGTATACTTGCCGCGTGGTCTGGGGAGATCAGAGATACGACTTGATCGCACATTTTGGTGAGGTATCTGTACGATATGTAATTAGACGATGTCTTTGAATAACATCTGAGCGTACCTCATGAAGGTGATGCGATTGCGGCGAACGGAATTCCCCGCAGAGTCGTCCCAGGTCGTTGGCTCGGGCCAATACAAGACGAAGATTTGATGACAACCTTCGATCTGCCCGGACGTCGTGATGATGTACAAACCTGAGCGGAGGGTGGGCTGGGTGCGACCATCGGGGTCGACGAGAAGTTGCGCGGCACTGCAAGGTAGAAATGTCAGTAGGTATAGCGTAACGTTCAAATGGAATAGCATACATGCTGTCGTCGATGGCTCCGACTTGCGTTAAAAACCGAACAAGCTCTTCTTTGCTGCCGTAGACGCCGACAGGTTTGATGACATACGTGTCGAGTGCCTTGAAGTTGACTTTGGTCATGGATGCGTACGCGCCCGGGCAAACACTGTTTATAAAGGTCTTCAATGAGCCCTGAGAAATGATGATCTTGTCGACTGATGCAAGGTCAATTATGGGACAGGCTACGTCGAAAAGGGTACTTACCGAGACCGCCACTACCCTGCTCGGAGATAAGGTCGAGAATACGATACATGCCTTTAATGGAATAGGCCAGGTCTAGTCCGTCGTGTTGGAGAGCCGGAACATCGATATCCGTCTGTCGATCAACGATCGGGTTCGTGATTGTTGGGCTAAGTCGAATGTAGAGAACATACCTGATCCTCGGGCGAGTTTTCTTCGTCAGCGGACTGGTAAAGACTTGTGTCGTCATCTGAGCCAGCGGTAACAACGCCATCCACGGTGGAATGTATGCCAATGTGCGGCACCCGAGGAGAAGCCGTCAAATCAGTATCAGAGTCCGAGTCCGAGTCCGAGTTGAAGAGGTCTTCACCACGAGAGCGCAGATTATACGGGTTGCGATGGCGAGTGCCACTGAGAGGGTCTGGCAACACCTCTAGCGTCAGCTCCAGAGGATGTAGTGCAACGCGACACGCACCGTCCGCCTTCCGTTTTCCCTTGTCAATGGTGCTGGGGACGTGGGGTTCGTCCGAATCGGAGTCGTCACTGAAGAGATTGGGAGGTTTGTATGATGGACGCATTGTGAGCCACTGAGCGCGTTTGGAGAGGTCTTAAAAGAGGGCCACCACGAGGCTAAATAACGAAAGTTGTCATAGGGTACAGGTACATGCTGTAGCGAAAGGAAGCAGAGACTTACTGGGCGTACGCGGATCCTTGGGTGGCGCGCCCACAAGGAGTTAGTTCTTCCCACAATGTTTCTCCTCGCGTTCGATGGGCTGCGGAATGAAGCTGGAAGGACTAGCGATAGGAAACTGGAACAAACGGAAGGCGGCGTGTCCACAACGTGTTCTCGTTCAAATTACTTGCGTGAAAACTCGTGACGACCGCTAGGCACTTGCTGTGTATAATCTAGTACGTTATCAGAACTTGAAGCAGCGAGTACTATCGACTATTTCACTTCCAGTTTTGAACTTGCTGTAGGTTGCAGTGTTCGAAGTGACTTCCTAGCGGTCGCAGTTACGCAGGATCACGCGGCTATAGCGACTCGTTACGCGTTCTTATTCGACCAGATGCTGCAACTTGAAGCTGTAGTTCTTTCTAAACCCTTCTTCTGCCATTGATTCCTGTGCATTTTCTTGGGTACCTGCATCATCTACTCGGGCCTTTCTCCGGTATGAGATGAACTCTGGTTACTAAAGTTGATAACCGTAGGCTCATGATTTGTAGGCTGAGTTGCATACGGAATTGTCTGGTCGCCGCTTGGCCTGATGCTATACAACCGAGGCGCCAATGAACATCTTTGCTCTTTTGCACGGCGATGAGGATACCTTCAGTGAGTCACATATGTAGTCTCAAACATGGGTAGCCTAGCACTCCTTACCTCCCTCGAATGTTTCAGGCAGATACGGATCCCAAGATTCTTATCCCTACTTGAGATGATCGGATTCTAGGTTGAAGGCCACATGTTTCCGATTCAGCTGCATTGACGATTCTCATTCGGATCTTGACAGTTATTTACGCCACACGAAGAAGGTCATAAATAGCTCATGGCTGCACTAGGCTTGACACCAGTCGCGTCCCGGCAAAGCTTTCCTCGTTTTGCTTACATAGATGGCCTCCGATCTATTATCCTCTTTGAAGCTTGTCGTTCTAAACGATTATGCATCCCGTACGACCGCTGATAGTCTGCAATGATCAATCTAACACACAATTTTAGTCTTTATTGTCACCGCCATTGGATATGATTATCGTGAGTGATGCTATCGCGACCATAACTGCCTACTAGAATGTCAAATCCCCAGTCCTCACATTCTCAACCGAGGTATACCATTTCTTTTCTGAACCCCTTTCATGTAACGAGCTACCAAGGTCGAGCACGTTTGGGTATGGGGCTCTCTTGCATTGCTCATCAGTGTCCTTGATAATGCTACAGTGCCGACCCTGGTCCTGGGTGTCCACAATCTTTGTCATAGTGTGTACCACTGTCAGTAGCGTGGGCCATGTATTCTGAACCCTGCTCTGATAGGTCCGTTACATTGGTCTTTGGTCGGTTATGTAGGTCAAGTGCACGTTTTTAAACATGACTAACTCTAATTCCATTCTCAAGTACCGGCGCAGTCGGTATGTTCAGGCCAAACATAGAGCTGATTTCATTCAACAAGCACATCCGCAGGCGGCAGCACCTTTTTGCCCGGTCCTCTAGAAGTAAGTTTCTTCGAATCCTTCCTGTTTCAACTTGGATTGCCACTCATGACTCTGTTCCGGCAGGTGTACGTACCCAATTTTTTCGAGCGAACAACGATTTTTAAATTGTGAAACAGTTGTGAGCATAACCATTTCCTTAATTACCATGCGGTAATGAGACTGCATTTTCAGAGGCTTTGTGTTGAATATAATGGGATTTTGGGCGTACGTAGTGTTTCTTTTCGCCGCCGATTGTAAGTTCCTTCCGATGCTTTCAGCACGTCTTCCACTAAGGGTCACAGACGTGATGATTCTGCGGGTTTACACGATGTGGAATCAATCAAGGACAATCCTTTATGTCCTCCTCTTCATTTACGTGGTGTAAATCATCCCCTCCATCGTTCTTAACGGAATCTACATCAATTCCAACCACGTGTCAGGTATGTGCTATGTAAATTGGACGCTAATACAACGAGTGATGCTCACCTAACTTCCCCATGCTTCTCAGAGATGACTGTCCAAGTTTCTATCTTTTCCTTTTGCAGTGCCTCGTTTGTCAATTTTCCGAGATGGGTTAATCTGCTTGTCACAGTACCGCGATGTGCCCTTGCTGCTGCGCTGGTGATCCTCGCCATCCAAACCCTGAAGCAATCAGTAGAAATGTATCAAGCGACGCAGAAATGGCAGCTGAACCGCTACATGCAACTACTCATCAGAGACGGCATTCTCTATTTCTTTGCGTACGTCCTGTGCGCACATCTCTTCCGGGCATGCTTCTCCCAGCGACGATCACCATCACTGACGCATGTTTCCCGGACCACACACGGTTACTAGGAACGTTTTCCACCAAATCATTTCCTTGTTCGTTATCGTACTGAACATGGTCCCGAGCGATACCGTCAGCCTCTTCTTGGTCACGCTCAGTTATGTATCCCTCTATCCTCTCGCCCCCGGTTCATCATCGGCATACGAGCACTGTATGCTCGTCGAACTTGCTGCCACGTTGACACCGGGTTTGGCGTGCATTCGCGGTCGCATGCCTGCCCGGACGCCACCGTGGATGCGATGGTGTTCGCCGAAGTAGACCAAGAAGGGCAAGATCCCGCTGTGGAAGAAAATGCGGAAAACGCGGGCGATATCGGTGTTGTCGAGGTGTCTAGAGTGCCGGTTCAGGTTTGAGCGAGGACTCTCGCCGCTTGAACGACGGGTCGCGATGTGAGGTTGAAAGTAGATGTATCGGGATTCAGAGATAGCAGAACACGTGTATATTAATTAATGTCACGGTATTTTTGGACATGTATGGTTTTCAGTTGCGAATGGTGGTGACACGGACTGGGCGACAGACAGTGCTCGAGGTTGAGGTCAAAGAGTTGCCATTAGTATCGATATATTCTCTCTTCGTGTTTGAACTACTATAAATTGCACGTTCCTATGTGTATACCGGTTCGGTAGTTTGTATCTTATTCTTCTCACTGAGTCTTGTTGGACCGTAACAATGTCACAGGCATGTCGAAATGGATACTCACTCGTCTCTATATCCGCCTGACTCGAACAAACGCTGGCCCCATCGGTGTGCGGCGTGTCTAAGCTGTCCAGTAGAGTAACGAAGTGTGTCTTATCTCAGAGAACCATAGTCAGAGGTGTGAACAGTCCAATAAGGTGTAGCTAAGCAAACCGCACCACAGGTAGAAATTGGTTGTTTTTGGAAATCAAGGAACAAATTCCGGAAGTATCAGTATCTAAATGAAATTGGGCACGATACATACCTTCTTGTTCAAAAGGAGAACGAGTAGGAGATGGATGATTTGGTGAACTCTAACTCAAGTTGGACAGAGTTCGATTGGTCGGTCGCGATGTACGGATTTGGTAGCCGCCCGCACAGTAAGCCCCGGGATATGATGATGATTTTGTCGACTAATACAATGTCAATCGTGGGAAAGGCCCGGAGTACATCGAAAAGGGTACTCACCGAGACCGCCACTACCCTGCCCGAAGATGAGGTCGGGAATGCCCTTGATAGAATAAACCAAGTCCAGTACATTGTATTGGAGAGCCAGGGTTATCGATATCCATCTACGATCAACGATCGGATTCGTGATTCTTGGGCCGAGTAGAAAGTAAACAACATACCTGATCCTCGGGCGAGTTTTCTTCGTCGGCGGACTGGTAAAGACTTGTGTCGTCATCTGAGCCAGCGGTAGCGACGCCATCCACGGTAGAATGTATGCCAATGTGCGGCACCCGAGGAGAAGCCGCCAAGTCCGTATCAGAGTCCGAATCCGAGTCCGAGCTGAAGAGGTCTTCACCAGCAAAAGGGTCTGGCGTCGCAGTGCAACGCGACACGCACCGTCCGCCTAACATAATTTGAAGGGATAACAATCTATTATGGTTGACATATCTGAAAGAATGATGTGCAACGGCAGATGTACTAACACGTAATACATCGTACCTTGAAAAGCGTTTGGCCCCAATTCGCACTGGCAGAAGGCTCTTAGATTGTTAGCGAAGGGGTAGAGGTCCGTAGAGATCGATTGCACGGTGGTGCTCACAGGCAGATTATGGATGTACATATAATACATGGTACGTACATGCGAGTGTAGGAGTTAGGATGTGGGTGAAAGCCCCAGCGGACTTTCCGGCCCGCTGCACTGTGGGGGGAAGCAAGCTGCGAGGGCGGGATGGGCACCGAGCATGCTGACTGAGTGAGCCCCAATGAAGTGCAACGGATGAGGCTCGGACGTTGCCCTGGGGGAGGGAGTGGTGGGTGGGTGCGAAAACCGAGGAGCGATCAAGGCACTCAGAATGAGGGATGCCAGCTCGCTAGCAAGGACGAGAAGTCGCGCTGCCTGGTAGTCTGGTGACCAGCCCTTTACTATGAGGCAGTTGAGCCGAAGCGAGCCATCGATAGACGCAAGATAGACGGTTTACAGACCGTCTATCGACGGCTTGCTTCGCTCAGCAGTGCCTCATAGTAAGGGCGGGTCACCAGACTAGCTGCCTGCAGCCGCCTGACTCACTCCTACACGTGGTCCCTGACTGGATGGTTGCCTCATCCGCAGGATTGCGGCGTCTTCCCGCCGTCATAGCAGACTGGTCAACGAGTCTAGACTGGATCTGGTTAGACTGTGTTTCAAAATAATCAGTGGGGCTGTCATGAACATGATCATCAGTCAACAATACTCACACCTACCATGTGATATATTCTGCATCATGCTTCTGTTGGCGAAAAGTGATAACAATGGAACACATGTCGACTTGGAATTGCATTCCTGTGCATTTTATGGACACAGCCTGTGAGCCAATCAGTTTAATGCTGGGATGTACCGACACATCGCCACCCTTTCTGCTGTATGAGATCGACCCTGGTTACTAAAGTTGATAACAATTTCTAGGTCACATTTATTTGACGTGTTGGATCTGGCAGAAACGACGCAGTCCGACTTGCGAGCGGAGATCTGCACATGCATTCTCTATTCAAAAGACAGGATTCAGCAAGTTTCCAACGTTGGTGACTATCCGTTCCTGTTCAAAGAGGGCAGTATGTACGGTAGTTGCCATGACGCATCCTCTGTAGTGCCTCTAGATTGATGGGGTGGTAGAGTGCAGTGATTTGCTGACTCTGGTTGCCACTTCATCTGATGCTTATACGACTGAGATTCCAATGAAAAAAAAAAAAAAGTGACCATTGGATAGAACATCTCTGCTCTGTTGCACAGTGATGACAACATCTTCAGTGAGTCACATATGTCCGACATACTAGTATGGGCAGCTCAGCACTCCTTGTCACCCGAGTGTTTCAGGCAGATACAGATCACAAGACTCTCACCACTTGAGACTCAGAGTTCAGGCTGTGTCTCATCAGAATATCACGCCGAAATTTTGGTAATATGAAGTCAAGAAATGATCCCCGGATTATAGGTTGAAGACCACATTGTCCGGATTCAGCTGTATTGACGACCTGCATCTGGATGTTAACAGTTATTTGCACCACACGAAGGTGATAAATAGCCCATGTCTACCTGGACACAGTTGCCCCCCTTTGATCATTAAAACTGTTCCCGTTTTGCTTACATTTATCGCCGCCAAGGACTTCATGCAACTTCTCATTCAAAGCGGTTATGCACCCCGTACGACCGCTGATAGTCTGCGACGATCAATCTAATACACAATTTCAGTTGTTGTCGCCACAGCCGTTGGATATGATTATGGTGAGTGATGCTATTGCCACCGCAACTGCCTACCCACCGGAATGTCAAATCCGCAGTCCTCACATTCTCAGCTGAGGTATTCCATTTCTTCTCTGAACCCCTTTCATATTTCATGATTTATCAAGGTCGAGTACATTTGGGTATGGCATTCTCTATCCTAACATATCAACATCCGAGTCCCTGATAATTTTACAGTGCCGACCCTGGTCCTGGGTCTCTGCAATGTTTGTCATAGTGTGTATCACTTTCTGTAGCATGGGCCATATTCTGAACCCTGTTTCAATAGGTCCGTTACTTTGGTCTTTTCACGGCTATGTAGGTCAAGTTTCAGCACGTTTTAAACATGCCTAACTCTGATACCATTCTCAAGGACTATTAAGCTCGGTAGTATGTGTTAAAGATCCAACCTAGAGTTAATTTCGCTCAACAAGTACATCCCCAGGTGGCACTACCTTGTTTCCTGGATCTCTAGAAGTAAGTTTCTTCAAATTGTTCCTGCTTCAACTTAGCTTGTCGCTGATGACTCTGTTCCGGCAGAAGTACGTACCCAAATTGTTCAAGCAAATAACAATTTTTAAACTGTGAACAGCTGTGAGCATATCCATTTTGTTTAAATTATCATGCAGTAACGAGACTGCATTTTCAAAGGCTATGTAGTGTCAATTTGGACGTTCTACCTATTCCTTCTTACTACTGATTGTGAGTCTCTTTGTACTTCGAGTCCGAGCGTACACTCCACTATGTTGATTGGGGTCACAGACGTGATGATTCTGCGGGTTTACACAATGTGGAATCGATCGAGGACAATCCTTTATGCACTTTTCGTCATTTACATGGTGCAAATCCTCCCTTCCATCGTCGCGTGTGTGATCTATAGCTATTCCATCTACTTTCCAGGTATGTGGTGTGCCATTTGGACATCAATACAACAGCTGATCTCGCCTAACTTCGCCTTGGCTCTCAGGGACAATTGTCCCAGTTTCTATCGATTCCATTCACGATGGCTCGTTTCCTAATGTTCCAGCGATACTTAACCTGGTTGTCAGCGGGCCGCGATTTACCTTCACTGCTGGGCTAGTGATTCTCGCTGTAATTCAGACCCTGAAGCAATCAGTAGAGATGTACCAGGTGACGAAGAAATGGCAGCTGAACCGCTACATGCAACTACTGATCAGAGATGGAATTTTCTATTTCCTTGTGTATGTCCTGATCATTCTTGCAAACATCACTTGAGTTCCGCCCATGCTTCTGATGACCACAATTACTGACGAACGTTTCCACACCGTTAGGAATGTTTTCTACCAAATCACTTCCATGCTTGTCATTGAAGGGATCATGGGACCGTATGATACTGTGGGCCTCTTCTTGATAACCCTCAGTTACGTATTGCTCTATCCTCCCGTCCCCCGGTTCGTCATCAGCATACGAGAGCTGTATGATCGCCAGACTTGCTGCCACATCGACACTGGGTTCGGCGTGCGTTCGCAGCCGCATGTCTGCTCGAACGCCACCGTATCTGCGATGATATTCGTCGAAGTAGACCAAGAAAGGCAGGGTCCCCCTGTGGAAGAAAATGCGGAAAACGCAGGTGATATCGAAGGGGTGGTCGAGGTCTCTAGAGTACCGGTCCAGGTTTGAGCGCGGACGCTCGCCATTCGAATTTCGGGTCGCAATGTGAGGTTTGAAAGTGGATGTATTTCGGAGGTCGTTACGTCTGTTCGGCGACTCAGATGCCTAACATGGCAGAAAAGGTGTATGGGTATATACAATAGATTCAATCCAAAGCGCATACGAAGCGCATACATCCGTTTGCCGTCCAAACCTCCACCAAATATCGCCACCCCTGCAACCTTGGAAATGTCAGGCCGCATACCGTCGCCGCCTCCTTCGAGCATCCTTACACTCTACGTACCAACCACTTCAATATCTACCAAGTGAACCGTCCCGTGCTGCGTCTCCAGACCCTGCTGTCCTTGATCGACGGTCCTGAACACCATCGCAGACACGGTCGTATCCAACCCATGGTTCGACACCCAACGCATGCCGAACCCTGTATCGACGTGAAGATAGCTGTGGGTGACGTGATCGTGCAGCTCCCGTACGCTGATGATGAACCTTGGGACGAGAGGGACGAAAAGGATGGATGTGACTGCGCTCAGGGACAGCACCACATGTTGTCGCACAAAACTGGTCACGAGGAACAGCGTCGTAATCTGGTTGATCATGTTCCTAAAGACATGCATTGTCAAGAGCAGGCACAAACACACGAATGGTGCGACGAGACATGCTTACATGAAAAAATAAAGTATTCCCTCCCTCACTATTAGTTGTATGTAGCGGTTGACCTGCCATTGCTTTGTCGCGTTGTGCATTCTAATCGATTGTTTCAGGGTTTGGACAAGAGGGAGGATCAACAGTAAAGCTGAGAGAACGGTTCGAGGGATCAGGTTATACAGTGGAGCTGTTAGTGACGATCCAGTGATCATTGCATTGCAAAATGTGAGATTGTAAATGTGAACGAGTCCAACTAGGAGAATTTCCAGAAGTAGGTGAAGTCGGCCATGTATGCGTATGATTTCATACGCACCAAACAACCTGGTGGTATTGTCGTAGATTCCACAGAGAACAATTGTGGTGATCAAGTGTACCACATAAATGAGCAGGAGCGTCCAAAAGATTATCCTGGATCGATTGCACATTGCGTAGACACGCAGAATCATCACCCCTATAAGCAACTTATTAACATCGAAGATGAAGTTAGAACGAACACTAACTTACAATCGGCAGCGAGGAGATATACTATGTGTGACCAAATACACGCTAGAACTAGCACCCTACCTATTGGAAATGGAGTCTACTGCACGCCGGCTCACTAGAATGCTTACAGCTGTGTCACAGTGAGGCGTCCATGTATTATTCGAAAGTCAACGGCACGCACGTCTATCAGAATGCCGTCACCCTGATGAACAAAGTTAAAAAGGGATGTAACTAACTTCTAGGGTTCCGACGATGAAGGAACTGCTCGCTGCCAATGTACTGGTTGAGCCAGTTAGTTGTCGGTTGAGAGGATCCATCAACATACCGAGTGCCCCGGCCCTTGAGAACGGATTGAAGGTTAAGTATGACGGTGACTTGACATGTAGTAAACCTACATAACCCAGAAAAGACCGCCATAGCGACCCTGTTTGAACAGTCGTCTTGATCAATCTGGCAAACATTTCCAAGCTGACTGTACACACGATAACAAACATGGTAGAGACCCAGCTCCAGGGTTTGAGCTGTGACACAGTGATCAGGACGTTAGATGTGGGTGATCTGTGAAAGGATCTCGAGTACTCGTTACCCAAATGTATTGCACCTGGTGGATTGTGATTGTTAGCGAAAACAGACAACGGAGAAGAATGGAATACCTCTGCCGAAAAGGTGAGGACTAAATTTGGCGTTGCGCTGGTGATGAACACCGGGAAATGCTCGCAAACTATTCACTTACTATAATCATATCCGACAACAATCACGACAGCGACTGCAATAGCGTATTAGATGGATCGTCATTTAAATGAGGGGTGATCATACACCATACGTAGTCACGTAGAATAGCAAGTTTCAGAGCAGACTGCAGGTCAAGGGACATGGAATGCAAGAATGAGTATGATTGGCGGCAGTGGATAATGCGACGTGACCCAAGTCTGGCAAGATATAGGGCAGACTATATATCGTCCGAGTCCGCTTAAGGTGCATTTTTGAAGACCGATTTCCTCACGAAGTCGTAATAGGGACCGTGGAGAGCCACAATTGAGCGCTGAGCGCTGAGCCTTGCGCATGTTCAAGGCTATGCCGGTAGCAAAGTCGGCACATTCCCTGCAGGAGAGAGCTCGGGTTTGGCACCGGGTCGCACACGCCGCGGAAGCCTGATTTGAATGAGCCTCCGACCCAGTTTCCTTCGAGTCGTACTGTTCGGAGTCAGCTACCTAAATGTTATAACACGGCGGCCCCGCGTCGAAACTTGATGTCGAGCACCATTCATTAATTGTAGCAAGCTTGGGGGCATCTTGGGGCCTTACTACGGATCATGAAGGCTGATTGCTTGCCACGCGGTCCACTGATGCATAGTCAACGTTCCACACCACTGCCATCCCCGATCGAGTTCGCTTATTTGCTTCCCGAAATTCTGCAACGGGCGCTGATCGCACTGTGGACTCACTGGTGTCGTAAGTAAAAAGTCTGGTACTCGTGGCTGTTCGGCTTTTGCCGGCAAGGCACCAATGCAGGAGACGGGTGTTTTTGCGCCACTCACACTGCACGTCCGTTTCAACCGATCCCTTGCAAAAACGCGATTTTAGAAACCCACAGATCTCAGTAGAGTCACTACGGTAAATACCGTCGCGAATTTGCTTGAGCCGGCGCATGTGCGTCGGCCAACTTCTCGGGTCGATACATCATCTGGCCGTTCCGACACCAGGACGCCAGTACGGTTGAACCCCAACATCCAACATCTCATTTCGTATTCCTTCACATTCCGATGGCTCAAGTTATCGTTGTCGGTGGTGGTCTCGCTGGCATTTCTACAGTACATATGCTCCTCAAACGCGGCGCGAATGTACTAGACAAGCAAAGGTGTGTAACTCTCCTTCTAACCCACGCGGGTACGTTGACACATCATGCTTCAGGTGATGGGTGGCAACTCCACCAAGGCTACTTCGGGCATCAACGGCACTGGCACACTGATTCAAGAGGCCGGGATCCCTGACAATGCTAAAATCTTCTTTGGGGGTACCAAGCGCTCTGCAAGTCGTATTTTGCTTGACGTTGGCGCGAAATAACTCCTCATCTTGTTTCCACCGGCTCGTGAACTTGTCCGGGACGACCTCACTCGTCCTTACCGGTGCTCGTCTTGGTGGCTATATACCCAGCGGCAGCGCTCAATTCCCTGGAATGGTGTGTTCAGGTGAGTTTGAAACACGGGGTTGTTACTTACACTTTGCACATTCCCAAGGTGATCGCGTATACACAGATGGAGCGCTTGGAGGGTTTGGCCGTCAGCCAACCAGACAGAGTCAAAAGGGCCCATGTCACCATGCTCCCGAAAGACGAATCAAATGCGGTCAACGGCATCGAGTTTTTCTGCAGTGGAAGGACGGACATTGGATTTGGAGCTGCCGTTCTTGCCATTGGTGGTTACACTGTGGACTTCACCTTAGATTCGTTGCTGAAGGCACACCGTCCCGAATATTATGACCTCGCAACGACCAATGGCGATCACTGTACTGGTGACGGTTAGAAGATGACCATGGCGATCCGTGCTAGCCCAGTCAATCTTGAGAAGGTCCAGGTCCACCCAGCTGGTCTTGTAGACCCCAACGAACCAAATACCAAGGTCAAGTTCCTCGCTGCTGAAGTTCTTCGTGGTGTTGGGGGTCTCCTTTTGGACAAGTACGGCGACCGTTTTGTGGACGAACATCAACATCGTCACCAGTAAAATCTGGGAAAACCGCAAGGTATATATCTTTGTCGCCAGTCCCACCTAATCCGCTAACCTTATGCCCGCGCTAGTACTCAATCCGCTTCGTTGTCAACGGCCAGGCTTCCCGTGAGATTGAATGTCACTGCAAGCACTACGTCGGTCATGGCTTGATGAAGGGACCCGACGATGGTGAGGCAATTGCCAAAGAAATGGGTATCTCGCCTGCACACCTGAAGAAGACGTTCGAGACCTACAATGATGGGGCCAAGGCTAAGGAGGATCCTTTCGGAAAGAAGGTAATGTATATGTACAACTTTCTACGCTCCCAAATTGACACGGTTTTCCAGGTTTTCTCCTCTACGGACTGGACTATGGACGACTTCTTCCGTGTTGCTACCATGACACTAGTCCTCTACTACACGATGGGCGGTCTTGAGATTGATGCCGAGTCGCGAGGGATTGGAAAGGATGGAAAGCCCGTTCCAGGCGCATGCGATATAAAACGAACCCGCCTCCATTGGCTGTTAGCCTATTCGTGTTCATAGATGCCGATTTATGCGGCCTGCGTCGATGTCGACACGGACACCACCAACTGTCCTCATCGACATGGATGCTGGAGCTGATGACACAGTGGAAGGGGATGGGGCGGTCATGCTACGACAGGGCACTAGCTACAAGCCTTTTTACTCTCATCGGAGTCGGGGACTTGGCGCTTGTGCGCCACTAGCTACGAATTTACTTGCCCATGTCAACTTTGCCTCTCCAACACGCGCAGCTTTACATAGTACAAACAATTCAGAGCATACAAATCACATAAGGCTGTTTCCCATCCAAACCACCACCAAATATCGCTAGCCTTGTTCACCTGACCCCAGCCACCTTGGGATTGTCACATCTCCTTACCGTCGCTCCCTCTTTCCTAGAAGGGGGGTTCCTTTTTTCAAATCTAATCATAGTGAGACTACGAACCCATCCTTCGGTATCACCAACTGGGTGATCCTCCCTCTCGTGCTGCACCGTCTCCAAACCCAAACGCACGCCGAGTCTTGTATCGGCAACCTCAATCTGACTTGTCATCGTAGCGTTCCTCGCATGGACTTCGTAACTTACTTGATCTCCCAGCGACATAAAACACCAAAATTATTCCATGTTGGATGGAACTTGAAACAGGAAATTACGGACAATAACGCGGAAAAGCAAGACACAAAAAGGTAACACTATCACACCTAGGCACCGAGATGAATATACAAAATCCGCTGATCCAACGGCACGTCCACGCTTCGCACCGTCTTGTTCAACGCGTAAGCTGCACGGGTATAATCCAGCCGCCCAGACGCATCCACCACATGCTTGTAAAACGTCGACGTGATCTTGTTCGTCTCTCCGTCGTCCACCGCCCACATCGTGCCAATCACCGAACGGAACCCGATGAACTGCATCGCCGCCGCAAGATGAATCACTTCATCCGGGCTGTCCTCGTCCCCGACAGTCGTATGGCACGCCGACAGGTACGCAAACTCGGGGTTCTTCAAATCGCACCCCATGATACGTTGGATCGTAAAGCGGCCGTCATGGAGCACAAACGCCGACTCGAATGGTCGCGTCCGGTCGGGGAGACCGTGGCATGCAAAGTGGACCCATTCGTGTCTGTCAAGTTCTTCGACGACCCTTGATATACACGATTCTTCTCCATCGATGCGTGTAAAGGGGACGACGTCACGGAGAAGCTGTCCGATATTCGCCAGTTCGGTTCCTACGGAAGGCAGTTCGCTCTCGCCAGTGGCCTTGGCTTGACCGATTGCAAGAAGGCGTCTTTCCCGAGTTGCAAAATGGCGCTGTCTAGCACGAATGAGAGCAGTTAGGGTTGGAGTATAGGATGAAACGTAAAGTTGAGGGAGATTATGTTGACCTTTCCTGTAAGGACCGGTAGCGTGCAAGGGGAGCGCGGAAAACTCGGCAGTTGGACACCACCAAATGCGAGAACGAGGTGGATGGATCGTACGAAGGAAATCAACGATGGGGGAAACAATCCGATCCCATATTTTGCGTAAAAGCGCTGCGAGCTCTCTTGTCACGTCAGCCTTCATAACGCGCACAGTCAAGGTATGGAGTTCTCGTGATAAATCTCGAACGTCTTCTTGGGTGACCTGTAACGGGATATGGAAGGGGTCGCATCCGAGCATGATGACGAGTGCGTCACAACTATACTTACTCGCATTGACAATTATGACAGATCCTCCACATGCAGCGTACTGGAGATCCGAGAAAAGGGAAGGTAGATGGAAACGAGAGAAACTAGGTAGCTGGCGAATATTGGTGACAATTCTCTGCATTTCAAGGTTGAGCCGGTAGAGTTGTTCATGTTGATCTGGACCAAGTGAATTGACGACACTGCGAATTTTGGAGGCCAAACGCCTGAACTCATCCGCCAACAACTTTCCTGTCGTGCCGGATGCCATGACATCATCCACTGCGGAACGAAGCCGAATGAGTTGGTTCCAAAACATACCACGTCCCTGTTCTAGAAGTTCAACTGCTTTTGTAGGGGAATTGGTTCTGAGGCAAGCCGAGAACGCATCCGAAGCAAGCGAGAATGACATCTTTTTCACGACAGGAAGATATCTGGGCAATGGTGGCAGGATGGATAGATATTGGCAAAGTAAGCGCAGGGAGGTTTCGTATGACAAGGGTATTGATGAATGCTGGAATGATTCAGCCACAGAGATCCATTGCCTAGCTGCGAGAAAGTCGTGTGAAGAAACAATTTGGTTGAGCTGAGCGAGCTGAGCATAGAGACTAAAGAGCTCTTCCTGATCCTCTAATCGTTTTGACCACGTAAACCGATCCCTTAGGTGGTTTGCAAGGTTCTTCAACGACTGCGATTGGCTAGGGTGTCCTTGCGGTCGAAGGCCAATGGCTTCTCGGTCGAGGACAATGGCCTCGTTGAGGTCCTGCATGAACCCTAACTGCTTACACCGGACAGAGAGACGAAGCGCAAGGTTGTTCAATGACGACGAACGATATGGGTGTCCTTGTGGCCGAAGGTCAAGAGCTGCTCTGTCGAGGACAATGGCCTCATCTAGATCCGCCAGAACCCCCAACCGCTCGTACCGGGCTGAGAGACCAACTGCGAGGTTGTTTAACGACATCGACCGATCAGGGTGTCCTTGTGGTCGAAGGTCGAGGGCTTCTCTGTCAAGGATAATTGCCTCGTCAAGGTCCTCCATAACCCCCAACTGCTCGTACCAAGTAAAAAGATGAAGTGCAAGGTTGTTCAACGACGTCGACCGATCAGGGTGGCCAGGCGGGCGAAGGTCAAGGGCTTCTCTGTCAAGGACAATGGCCTGGGACAAATCTCCCACGACTCCCAACTGCTCATTCCGGGCGGAGAGATGAAGGGCAAGGTTGTTTAACGACTTCGACCGATCAGGGTGTCCTCGTGGTCGAAGGCCAAGGGCTTCTCGGTCAAAGACAATGACCTCGTCCAGATCCTCTAGATCTCCCAACCGCTCGCACCTGATGAAGAGATGATGTGCAAGGTTGTTCAGCGACTTGGATCTATCAGGGTGACCTTGAGGTCGAAGGCCAAGGGCTTCTCGGCCGAGGGCAATGGCCTCGTCCAGATCTTCCAGGACCCCCAGCTGCTCGTACCGGGTGGAGAGATAATCTGCAAGGTTGTTTAACGATATCGACCGATCAGGCTGCGGTAGAAGGCCAAGGGCTTCTTCGGCCAGGACAATGGCTGAGTCGAGGTCCTGCATTATCCCTAACCCTCTGTACCGGATAGCGAGATTGGCTGCAAGGTTATTTAACGAGTACCACCGATCTGGGTGTCCATGAGGTCGAATGTTAAGGGCTTCTTGGTCAAGGACAATCGCCTCGTCGATGTCTTTCATGGCCCCGATATTTTCATACCGGGTGAAGAGATCAACTGCAAGGTTGTTCAATAACTCCGATCGACCAGAGTGTCCTTTGCGCCGAAAACTAAGGGCTTCTCGGCCAAGCATGATGGCCTCCTCAACGTCCCCCATCCTTCCAAGTTGTTTGTAGCGCACGCTCAGATGAATTGCAAGTCGACCCAAGGTAGTGTCTCGTTCTGGGTGGCCAGGTGGGCAAAGTCCCAGGGCTTTGCGACCAAGCTCAACCGCCTCGTCGATGCAATCGGTTCCCCCGCCGCGCTGAAACTCTTCGGCAAGAGACTCTGCACGCGCATGCAGCTCATCCGCTGTAAGGTACATCATGTATTACTAGCAGTTATCCACGCTGAGAACACCATGCACGTACCTTCTGACTCCATGCTGGCTCACAATATTCAAGGATCGGGAAAGCTGTGCGGAAGAGCGTGAAAAAGGCGGTGGTTCTATCATTACCACACCCAAAATACTAAGTTGGTTGCACTGGCATGGCCGAAATTTGATGGTCACTGCGCGTGCCACAGAAAGATGATCCACAGTCGAGTGCCACGCTTGTGACCAACTTGGGGCTTGACTAGTACGTATCATGGCGGTTGATTGCTGGAGTCTAGCAGTGAACAAGTAAAAAAACCGAACCAAACCAAACCAATCGGAACGCGGCAAATCCGAACCTCGAATCCGCCCATACTATGTCCCCTTGACGTTCCCCCGGCCAACCCTTCTTATACGTTGATCGACTGCGCGCGGCGGCTGCTCCCGTTCAACGAAGCCCCTCGTCCTCCACATCATCATCGTGGTCATCAAACAAGCCAGGCAGCTCCAGCAATACACGCACACTTTTCCGCCGCACCGCGGGCGTCTTCATCGAAGCCCGTTACCGTTCAACATCCACGCCGAGGCCGAGTTCTCTAGCATCCCGGACCCAGTTGGTATTCGTCATTATTCCTGGCTTGAATGACTGCTTGGGTATGGTTGTAATGGCATATGCCGGCCTTCACCCACCCTCGCCCAACATCCATCTTCTCAATACTAACTCTCTCGACGAAATCGACGCTGAACCCCTCCAACACTACAACAGTGTCTCTCTCGTCCTTACTCTTGCGGTGTTTTTTTCTTATTCTCCACTTGCATTCAGCAACGTCGGGTGCTGCGACAATTCACGCTGACCACCTTGTCGTTGGTAGTGTCGTCCATTGGCATCTTCGCCGTCAATCTCGTCATATCACCCGCGTCTCGATCCCGCAACATGGACTCTGGCGCATGCGATATGAAACGAACCCGCCCAGTCCTCATCTTGGCTCTGGTATGTCATGTCATCAAACCGTGGTTCCATGCGTGCTTGTTCCTATGCTCATCCCCGACAAACCAGCACGGATTCCGAGCGGGTCAGAGTCTAGGACGGAGATTGACATTTTTACAGGTCCATTGGCGCAAATGGCTTCCGCTAAGACATATTCGTGCTCATAGGCATCGATATATGCGGCATTGCCTACGTTCGACACAGACGTGCACGTCCATTGACGGACACTGAACTGCAGTGGCATGCGTTCCATCTGACCCGTGGTTCATGCTAGGTCGCATGTCTGTTGCGTACCCAAACTAACACGACCACTTGGAGATGTGATCGGGATGGCGCGGGCAGTAGGCTGCGCCTCTTCTTCCATGACTGCCTTGACGAAGGACTTGGAAATGGCAACTCGGGGTTAGTACATACGAGCAGAACTCTTTACTGTGGCGAAACCATGCTTGTCCACAGTTGAGCCCAATTTATATCCTTTTTTTTTGGATTGCTACCGCCCCAGGTGGTAAGCGCAAGATCCACTCCGAAATATTTATCACGTCATTGGGCTCATCATCCATTCCAGTTCACTTTTTCTTTCCACCAAAGAGTACAGTCGTATAAAATAGTACTACGTTCGATCCGGAGCATACGAATCGCATATATGTTTGCCATCCAAACCACTTCCATGTGTCGCCAGTCTTTATGTAACCCGACCCCCGCAACCTTGGAATGTCACATCTCATACTGTTGGTCCCTCCTTCAAGAGGGGGACGAACCAACCACTTCAATATCGCCCGAGTTGTCCCTGTCCTGCTGCTCGACGTCCCTGAACTCCATCGTAGACACGGTCGTGTTCAGGCTGGTGTTCAACTGCGACGGCACGCCGAACCCGCTATCGATGTGGCAGCGACCACGATGATCCAGTTCCCGTATGCTGATGATGAACCGAGGGATGAAAGGGACGAAAACTATAGTCGAAAAACCGCCCAAGAAGAGTGCTGTGATGTTATTTGGTACAATGTTAGATCCTATGATCACGGTCGTAATTTGGGTAAACACGTTCCTGCAACGTGTATGGAGAGAAAAATGGAATTCATTATCAATAATGATCAGGTGTACACACTTGCAATGGGCAATGGACACTTACGCCAAGAAATAAAAGATCCCATCCCTCATCAGTAGTTGCATGTAGCGATTGAGCTGCCACTGTTTCGTTTCTTTGTACATCTCGACTGATTGTTTCAGGGTTTGAACAACAGCGAGAATGAACAGCAAAGCAGCGAGAACAGCTCGGGGAAGGACGACATATAATGTGAACATAGGTAGAGCAGTTAGTGTCAAATTACAGTATGAATATCTTGAAACTTGGACGATTGTCACTGAAAAACGACACGAATTTCAAGGTTAGGCAAAGCTGGCCATTTGTGTGATACGTACCCAACAAGGTGGTCTTGAAGTTGTTATATATTCCGTACAAAACAACCGTGGTGATGAACTCTACCACATAAACTAACAGAAGGATTCGATAAATTATCCTGGTTCGATTCCACATTGCGTAAACACGCAGAATCATTACCCCTACTGACGAATCAGCAAAGCGGAAGATGCATTCAGCAAGGCAACGTAACCTACAATCAGCGGCGAAAAGGAACGCTACGTATGTCCAGATACATGACATAACCATCGCTTTACCTGTTGGTCTACCATGTCATTGCGGATACTAGCACGACATTATCTTATGCTTACAACTGTTCCAAGTTGGAATTTGCCTTTGTGCAAAAATCAAGGTACGCACGCCTTTCGAAATATGTAATATCACCATGACAAGTCAAGTGAAAGCAACGGCAACTCACTTCAATAGGGCCAGGAAGAAAAGTACTGCCAACTGCAAATGTGCTTGTTGATCTCATTAACACTAACTTGTATTCTGTTACATACTGAGCGCTGTTGCCCTTGAGAAAGAGTTGAAGCTTAGCCAGATTCAAGATGCATATCTCGGCGCAACCTACACAATCCAGAAAAGACCAGTGTAACGGACCTGTCAGAATAATCATTGTCAAGACCTGAAAAAACCTCTCAAAGTAACTGTACGTACGATGACAAACATTGTAGAGACCCATGTCCACGGTCGCCAGTGCTATGGAATATTTCAATATTATAGTCCCGTTATCCATGATGAAGAACTCGTTACCCAAAAATATTTTACCTGCGTATCGTGGGTGTTAGTTATATATAAACAAACGTGTAGCCAAAATGAAATACCTCTCTAGGGAAGGTGAGGACTGGTTTTCATGTTGCGATGGCAATCAACCTCGGGAAATGCTTGCGAACTCTTCACTTACTATAATCATATGCGACGATAGTGGTCAAAGCGACTGCGATAGCATATTAGATATATCATCAACAGAACGAGAAGGTGCCCACGTGAGACATAGTCATTTAAGACAATAAGTTCCAAAATGGACTGTACGTCAGAGGACATGCGACTAGGTGTTGACTAGAATTGAGTGGGTTGTACGTGGTTTCCGAGTCCCGGAGGAGATATTCCAACTATTTATGGCACGTAGGTCTCGTCAGGGTAGTATGATCCTGTGGATGATATCCATATCAAGGCGCCGCGACTCTAATATGAATGGAGTGACCTTGTGACGATAAAGGAACTTGAAGCATTCAATCAGCGCGCAAAATCTGGCAAGCCGCTTGTTCCGAAACCGCCGGTGGCTTTGAATCAAGGATCTTATTGACCCCGAGAACACGAAGTTAGCAGAGTTATCATTTTGACTTTGGCTGCGGGAAAGGGTGGTGCCAGACTGCCATTGACCCCAAGGTTTTCCGAATCGTACTGAAGTTAGCTGCCCAAACGCGCCGACGGCTGCTGCAGATCGAATAAATTGATAGCCATCCACAGCAAGACCCACAATCGAATGCCACGCTTCAAATTGGCACCAATTTCTTGGGTCCTGGGGTTGTACTGCGGATCATCATGGTGGTGGCTCATCAATTTCTTGCCAACCTCCGCTGTAGCCAGCGCTGATTGTGTGAGAATGGAACTTGGAATTGCATAGTCCCTGATTCAAAACTAACTTACTTGCCAGCTCCGTAGCCCTATGGAGCTAAAGCCGCGCTAAACAAAGTATCAAGCTCATGCGATAACAGAAATGAATGGATGAGGAGACCAACCAAGAAACAATCATCAATGTTTCAACAACCGCACCTTTGTCTTCCTCCTCGTCCGAATCCGCCCAAATGTCCCTCCTGTTCGAACCCTTCAGAAAGGCGAACGAGTATGCAATGTCCATAAAAGGAAATATAAGAAAATAATAGTAAATGATTCTCCATTCAGCCACATTCGCTAGGGCGGTTGTCTCTGGGCCCGACTGGATCACTGCATTTCCAACACCCTTCTGCTTATCGTCATCGAAGGGGGCAAGCGGTGGACTTCGCAAAAACATTAGCTGCATCGATACGCATACACCTTTTCGATGCATTGCTTAGGTTTTGGGTTTGCAGCGACACTGCCAAATCCACGTTGGCGATAGAATGGCAGTGGAAAGTTGGAAACCCAAACGGCCATCAATCGGGTCCGCTCAAGGTACGACAATGTCACGCTGTCTGGCAACTGGTGTCTTCACTTAACATGGGTTGACGGAATTCAGATCATATCAGCTGACAAACCGACATAGGAGGGTACTTTGTACCATGAACTTGGGAACAAAGTCCACGTTCTGTGCACAGGATTTGTTCAGAAACCCCTCCTCTCCTTGTCCGTCTTATCAGTGGATAAGTTGTGGTACTCGGTCCACATCATATCATCAAACAGGGCAGGCAGCAAAGGCGAAAATGTAGGCCGCAGGGATAGGTGAGATTTCCGACGCACAGTCGGTGTCTTTGTCGATGCGCCGGGCGAGGTCAG
>JBBPTB010000377.1:0-22440 GCA_038093875.1 Boletus tylopilopsis | reverse complement strand
GTCATGCCCCGCGCTGGTCCAAGCCAAGCTCGCTCACAACGCCGTCGAAGAGATGCCGATGATGATGACGACGACGACGACGAAAACGACGAAAATATGGACGTCGACGCAACTCAAGACGACAGCGACAACGTGAGTCCCTCTCCCTCGTCCTATGCACCATCCACACCTCCTCCACTAGCACCTTGACAAAAAAGCGCGCGATCTAGCCCGCCTCGCCCTCTTTGCAGAGCATAAACGCGTCACTTTGCGTCGCGAGGACATCAACAAGAAAGGCCTGTGCTTCATCTTACCTCCGTAATGACATGTCGCTCAAATCACATCCAGTCCTCGGCTCGAGCACGCGCGATTTCAACAAGGTATTACTCAAGGCGCAAGACCTTCTCCGCGACAAGTTTGCCATGGAACTCGTCGAACTCCAAGCACGCAACTACCGCGACCAAGATCCCGCAGAAGACTTTCAAAACGCCACAGGCGTCAAGAAAAAAGGTTCGTCCTGCGCCATCACTCTCTTCTCCTCGTTCTAATCTCCCCATAGCGACCGCGGCTGGTTCCAAAACCTATATTCTCCGCTCGACGCTGGACCCCGCCATCATAGAACAGGCAGCACTCTCGGACGAACGTCTCCTCGAACAAGAACTCGCCCAAGGTTCCGACAATGACGAAGACGACGACGACATGCCCCGCTGCTATGGGAACATCATTTCTTGGAGTACCGCCGATCAACTCGCTGCCCTGGGCTTGCTCCACGTCATTCTCGCCCTCATCTTGGTCAATGGACGAGCAATTTCAGAAGGTCCGTCGTCATGTTAGTCGCCCTCCCTTTTTATCTAACGGAGCCTAGTGGACCTCAGAGCCAACCTAAAACGCCTTCGCATCTCACCTACGGGAACCATCCCCTCCAACGCTCAATCCACTCATCGCTCCATTCCCGTCGATGTCTTCCTCCAACAACTCGTCCGACAAGGCTACCTCGACCGTGTCCGTCTCGGTGATACAAAAGCAACAACCGGAAAACGCCGTGGTCGTTTCTCCCTCTCTCAGGCCAATGCCGATGACAATTCCCAGCCTCATGAATGGCGCTGGGGCAATCGCGCTCACAGTGAAGTCGGCGAGCAAGCGATCGCCACCTTTGTTGGCGAGTTTATGGTCGAGCGCACGAGGACGGCAGAGATGGACGAGGACGAGGAAGATGGTGCTCCAGCCCGTCAACCGGGGAAACAGAAGAAAAAACAAAGAGAAGAGGACATGAGGAAGCGATTGGAAACCGTGCTCAAGGCCATCGAAAGAGCCGCTGGAGGTAACTTGGCGGATATCAAGTGATTGCGAATATACTTCAATAACGTCGATCGTGCTTCACATCAGTTGTGTTGCTGCTCAGTTAAATAATGCTCATTATCGGCAGGTCTAGTATGCTGCTAGTTCTAATAGCTGGTCAATGTCCACGTCACCCGCTAGCTCGGTCACCTAAGCATTCGAGCCCCTAGCGCTTTCCACGATGTCGTACACGATCGCCGTCAACACCAGTACACCGGCAATCAAGCACATCACAGCACTGATACGTGTCGATCGGATCGGGGAGGTAGGGGACAGGCTCGGGAACGCTTTGAACGTCGGCATGGCTTCCTCGACGCTCAAGGTCGACATCGACAGCCGCACATCCGTCTCTCGTGGTCGGTCCAGGCCCCCACTGGAATGGCGCTCGTCCGACGTTGGGGCTGCATAGACAGACCCCAATCCCGTGCTCGTGCTCGGCCGCGGGCTATGCGCACATAGGACTGCGCGTACGCTATGCGCCTGAGACTCTGCCGACGCAGGGCTGATCAATAGAAACTCGTCCATGCCAGTGTTGGACGAGTGCGTAATCGAGGAACGGGAAAGCGAAAGGGAGAACGATGGTCGCCGTTGATTGCGTCTCTCACCTCCGGTTGTGTCGAGGAACAACACGGGGCGGTCCGCCCTACCAACACTCGACGAGCAGTCCCCGCACTCGCTAAAGACTTCCCTCCCGTAATAGCGATGCTTGGATGGCGACAACACGCGGTTCCTGACGGCCATCGGGATGCCCTCCAAGTCGGATTCCCTTACTTCCTCAGACTTTGACACCACCGTCTTTATTTCGTCCGTGCTTTGACGATCTCCGTCTGTCGAGTCGGTAGAGTCGGTGATGATCACGACGGGTATGTTCTCCACGGGGGACGAGCCTGCTTCTGGCGTGGTCGTCACTCCGACCGGCGTCAAGGGTGGGTCAACCTCAGGGTTTCGGGGAACACTAGGGGAGACATTTGCGTCTAATACGGCAGAGGCAGAGCATCTCTTGGACACCATGAATAGGACGAAAGGAACGAGAAGATTAGAAGGGGTCGTGAATATCAGCGAAGCCCAGTTCAGTATTGTCGCAAGAGCTCCCTGAAACGCATCACCGTTGAGCACCAAAGCGTCGATTGCAAGATGAACATAAAACGCACGTTGGTTTGAAAGGGTATAGCAATTATCCAAGGGAATATGGCAGACCAAAAAACGGCCATTTTGTAGGAACATATGTTGCTTCGTAAAAGGTTGTAGCGAATCACAATCGTGAATACCGGGATTGAGGTGATGAGAACCGCTAACGAAGGACGGCATTACAGTCAACGTTCACGAAACAAAATGGGAGAACACACCTAGCGGAAACACGTAGCTCGACACTCGCGCGATTGTAACCAAGGACTCGTGTCTCATGTCTGCCGCAAACACTTGTAAAAGTGTTGCATTGTTCGGGAAAACGAATGCCAAGCTCCCCAACCATCCAATGGGAATGTATATGAGACACGAGATGAGGACGGACGTCCAGACAACAAGGCGGATGTTGACAGAGGGATGTGTGTTATTTACCCATGCAGGGATGGTCGTCACCTGTCCGAATAAAGTCAGTGGACGAAAAGAAACAAGGGATGAACAAAGACTAACAAATGCGAAATTGGAGAGCACGAATCCTACAACGGTGGACTGGTTGTGCCCGACCACTGGGGTATGGTTGGTGTTGAGACCGCCAGCTATGAAGACGATGATCCATAGGACGGTTATAATGAGAAGCGTGATGAATGATACAACTTGGAAGATGATGTTATCTACGAGATGAACGAGACTGAGTGGCAAGATCAAGGATATGGTGATCTATGATGCCATGAGCGCATGATGGGTTGGGGCGGGACGCTGTGCTCACAAGCGTGCCAAAGGAACCAAGAATGTACCCTGAGAACGCACCGTTGGCATTGGGTGGAATTTGGTTGACTGCGTATATTGAGTGCACGCCACGCAATGAGAAATAGGACGTACCGCAGACCCAGCCCTTGGTAAAACTGACGGCACACGTTTTGTGAGCGAGACCAATAAGGAATGCATCCATGCTCTAGCAAGAGGAATCAGAAATGACCAACGGTCTCGGGAAAAGAAGACAGACCTGGAAAGACTCCAAGAGACTAGCGATCACCAAGGTTTGCATGGCCAAGTATAAGAGGGCTTGTATGACGATATGCCACCTCTTGCCCAGAAAGAGGTGAGCAATCGTGGTGAACTCGATGGAAGCCTGAAAGGATTCGTTTCCTTCTATGGAGGACATTGTTTCGGTAACGAAGAGTGCTGCCGTCCCAGATAGCAACGCTATCACCACAAATGCGAGGAGGGGACTGGCCCGGTATGTACGGTAAGCTACATATAGCAGAGTGAAAATGAATTGGACGCACGTCAACCATCCTGCTTGTTGGAACAGCAGCGGAATGACGACCATCGAGGGTCCAGTGATGCTGGAGACGAGGAGGGCCACGCTCCCGAGAAAACCGATAGTACGCGGCATCTACTAGACAGGTGAAGAAGCGAGGCGATACAAAGATCATCGCTTTTTGTGGACTCGAACTTTGTATTCAAGTACGGCCCCCCCTTTTGATCCATGTCGAGGACAATAATAGGTATATATGTAATTTAGTGCAACGCATCCGCCACTAGTTCTAGTATCTCCTGCGTACTCTTGGCCACGTTCCTATCATCCTTGGCCACCGATTGCCACGTCGGCCCATGATGTGGTTCAGCAGCAACGCAGTGCTTGACGACATCGGCAACGTGCTCCTAGAGCAAATGCAGTCAGCCACGAGCCGACCATACACCAGCCACGACTTACCGCCGTTCCATGCTGTCTCTCAAACTTAAGCCACCATGCCCAATGATCACCCTGATCCCTATCTTGCTCCGTCGCAACTGACCGCGAAAACCATTGCCTTGCCTTCTCTACCTTGCGCTCGGCCCAAAACAATCTCGCGACCGTACATGTCACGATCGAGTTGTCCTTGGACTTTTTCAGCGCATCCACCGAACGTGACTTGCGTGTCGGTCGCGCTTCGACCCATATGGCCATCGACCAGAGGATACCCGAAGTCGGACATTCTTGAAGACCACGAGACAGCATCGCTTTGGCTTGTGCAGCACCATCCGATCGCTCTTCGACGCCAATCGATTCAGCCCAGAGGATCTCGTTGGCAGGATTCACCAAACGTCCCTTTTCGAGGATGGCCCGCGCTTTGATACTCTTGCCGTCCAGTTCCTCGAGCTTGGCCGCGAGAACCCAGAGAGTGACTTCCTTGGGACATGCCTTCATCCCTGCTGCATAGGAAGCACGGGCACCAGTATAGTTATTTTGTATTTGGTGAATCTGTCCTTGGATCATATACAGCTTGGCAAACTTGGGGAACTTGGTCAGCGCAGTCGATACCGTCTCGAGTGCAACATCGTGACGGCCTTGCTGTCGCTCAAACACAGCAGATTTCATCCATATCTATTGAATATATATATATTGAGCTCGGTCCGGATCAGAAAGTATGCAAACGACTTACCCGCTCCGTATCGGCCACCGTTCGTGCACGGATGAGTAGCTCTCTCGCGACACCCAATTCACCATTCTCCGCTTCTAGCTTAACGGCAGCAAGCCAAATCTGTTCGCTTTCGGGATTGGCAATGAAAGCTTTTTCCAAAACTTCGCGCGCAGCAGGTACGTTTCCAGCGAGCCACTTTTCTTTCGCGGCCATCAGCCATAATACCTCTGCTTGCGGACAGTAGTGCACAGCTTGCATGAGTACACCGTCAAGCGATTCACTACAAGACTATCGTCAGCACAAGCCCTGGAAGAGAGAACCTTATCAACACGTACCGAGTTCCATGTACCTTTTCAAGGTCTGCTGCTTTGCGCCACAAATTGCGTTTGTCAGGGAACACCCTCAGCGCATACGCAAAGATCGCTCTCGACGTGCCAACCATGCCTCTTGCTTCCGCACTTTCCGCGTCTGCGACCCACGTGTCCAACCGGTCCTCCTCTTCCACTTCCATGGCCACTGTTGCTTTGATGATGGCCTCACACGTCCTCGGTGAACCCTCAGTTTCACATCGCTCTGCTTCCTTCAACCATTGTTCCCGTGTCAAAAGTACTTGATGGCGTCGCAGCTCACGCACACCCGCTTCAATCGTTCTGTCGACAACGTCAAGTTCCTTATTCCTCGCCTCAACAGGCTTGTCTGGATCCGCAGTCGCCTCCTGTTCGAGAAGACGGCCAGCAGCTATCCAAATCTCGTGCGATGTTGGGACCGACTTGCGAGCCTTGTTTAATACCGCTTTCGCTCGCTCTGGGGTTTCAAGGCGGGCAAGCGCTAACCAAAGTTCGACGGAAAGAGGAATAACCTCGACGGCCCGAGAAAGTAGAATACGAGCATCTGATGCAGATGCTTCAAGGTTGACGGTCTCTTTCCACAAACGTACGGAGTTGGGTATGTTTTCCAGAGCTACAAAAACGGCGATGAATGACGCGACAGCAGGGGGAGGCATAAAACACACCTTTTCGGAGCACTCGTTTCTTCGCTTTCGCATCTTGTTCTAGCTCGGCTGCAGCAAGCCAGATTTTTACACTTTGTTCGACATGTTGAACTGCATTTGCAAGGATGATTTTGGCGTCCTCTCGATTCTGTTCCGAGAATCAGCGCTTATGAAAACCAATTTCTTGAACTTGTACGCACATGTAATCGAGCAGCTTCGAGCCACACATCTTCGCTCTTTGGACACTGTTCACATCCGGCCTTGATCAACTTGCGCGCAGCGACCATTCGACCAGCATGCTCCTCTAAACATGCCGCAGCGATCCAACCTGGGGCATGCTTTGGATTTGATTTCACGAGTGAATCAAAGAGCATTCGCGCTCGCTTAATGTCACCGATTTCAGCCTCGGACTTTATGACGACACTATCCAAGGACGTCAAATAACCCTTGGGGTCTACCGAGGTAGCCAACCCAGAGTTGGTCGATGTGCCGGAGATCTGAAATATACTATGTGTGAGTATGGTGGTCAACTTGCCATCCACGATGCTACTCGCCTGGTCAAGCTTGAGCGACAGAATCTTATCTCGTGCCTGACCAATCTCAACGAAATTGGTCATCGTCCCAGAGTCCGCAGACTCTCTCGTGTCGAGCGAACTTTCGTATTCCGTCTTTGCTCTGTCACCCACGATGATGCTGTCGGGGACGACAAAGGATCTTTCATCCTTTCTTCGCTTCTTGCGTGTGAGATTACCTACTTCCGGTATGTTTTCCCATTCCTGGTCGGTAACAACGGAGAGGCCACGTTTCAGATCCGCGAACTGTAGCTGGATTTTCGGGCGCTCTGCTCGATGCTGTGCCAACTCTGCGTTTTCGCGTGCCTCCCTAGCAATAGTCATTGCAATTCAGCGGAACATGGACGGAAAATGCGAACGAACCGGAAAGCACACACCTGCGTGTCCGTCTCCGCGAGTCCATGTTCCGGTCGACTGACTCGTAAATTTTATCCGCTTCTTCATCGTCTTGCTCGTACGTGGTGCCCGCAAAGAGACCGTATTCGTTATCGGGGTCTTGGAATTGTTCAGAGTCGATGTCAGGCTCTTCACCGCGTCTGGCCTGCGCCTCCCTGCAGTACGGTTAAGTGTACATTCGGGGCTTGGGAAGCAAAAACGACGTACGCTATTGCTTCTGCGGACGGACCCTCCCTGGCAGGACCGATATCGGAACGCGTCGTAAAACCAGAAGCACTGGGATCTCGTCAGGCAATCAATCAGTTAAAAACGAGCCCGCTCTGCTCACCCACGACCAAGACCAGCCACATAGGATGCTGGCGCTGGCATAGACAGGAATGCCAGCTTGTTATCTTTCTTTGTTGCCATGATTGAAGCCTAACGGCGTCGAGTCCGGTCACTGGGAGCCAAGGTGGTCTGGTGAGGGACTAGTGGGTATGACTAAGCCTACGGAACATTGCATAACATACAAGCTTTTGGGAATAGGTGACATTCATATGCATTACGAACAATACGCAAAACAAAGTACCGCCAACCCCACTTACACCTCCTTGACCTTGACAGTACCGCGCAGCAGACCAGTCTGGAAACGTCTGAGTGCGAAACTCCAAGCACAATGACGGAGTAACCACGTACCCGGCGGGCAGCAATGAGACCAGCCTTTTGTCCAGGAACAGCGGAGCGGGCGATTGTCGAGGCCTTACCAATGTGTTGGTGGTTACCACCACCGTGGGGGTGGTCAACGGGGTTCATAGCAACGCCACGAGTACGAGGCCAGCTAGAAAATGGGAGGGTTTAGGATAACAATCACATACACCACGCATAGAGCCTTTCATACCTGTTGCGCTTAGCCTTGAATTTGTGGTACGCACGACCAGCCTTGAGCAGAGGCTTGTCGATACGTCCGCCACCAGCAACAATGCCGACCGTCGCACGAGAGCTTGAGGAGACCGTCTTCTTTGCGCCGCTGGGGAGACGAATACGGGTCTTGTGGTCTTCGGGAGAGTGACCAATGATGGTAGCGTAGTTTCCAGACGTACGCGCGAGTGTACCCCGGTCACCAACTTTCTCCTCGACATTGCAAATAATGGTACCTTCGGGACATTGGCCTACAGGAAGGACGTTGCCAACGGTGAGAGCGGCCTTCTTGCCGCAGTAGACGAAGGCGCCAGTGTGGAGACCCTCGGTTGCGACGAAAGTTTCCTTGTGGAGTTTGTAGCGATATGGGTCGCGAAAGACGACACGTGCGAGCGGCGCCCCACTGATGAAGGCTCGTCTGGTGGCACGCGGCAGCAAATGCAAAGCAAGCTTACCGGCCAGGATCGTGGATGATCTCCTTGACAATACCACGGATGTATCCATTGCGCTCGGCATAGTCGAGAGTGCGAAGCTTTGCGGGTGCCTTGTTATGGTGAGTGTGCGCCTTGAACTGGATAGAGATGCTATTGAGTGACAAAACAATGAGCGATGTTATGCGACGTACGATGGCATGCGAGCGCCTCTGTGCCCTGATGACACGACCCATCGTTTATCTGCAACGGCTTTAGCTGCTTGTCCGGTGAATATAGATTATGAGGCGTATCCACAAGGATCGCAGGTGATCCAGCATACGGAACGACCGATTTCGATCCCGAATTCGCGTGAATGTACGACAAGCACGTTCCCGAAGACTGAAACGGTGCTGACTCGGGTATACTCACATTTTTTTGTGTGTCTTGAAGGTGCTGGGCGTCGAGCTTGTCTAGTTCACTTGCAACTGAGAAGGTTCAATCGGAGATTTAATTCAAAAAAGAAATGCATTAGGGTTAGGGTTACAAATTGGCATGACGTGCCGAGACGACGCGCAGGCGTGGACTCATCGCTCACAAATACAATGTTCCTTGATCGATGGGAGACACGTACTCTCGACGGCAATGACGAAGTGTCCCACAGGTTATGAGTAAATTCGGATTCGTACTCACCGACCCTTTCTTCCCAGAGGTAGGTATAAATATTCACCCATGAATAACGACCCACATATTGAACTCATCTGTCCCTCCGCGCTACGACGTTATGATCCCAGTCGGAAAGCTGTTGCTCACTGCGTTTGCCTCGCTTGCCATCTTTGGGCTATGGAAGCTCTTTGAGTACGTGTACCTCCAGCTAACATCACCTATACGGAATCTGCGCGGTCCCAAGGGAACAAGCTGGATCTATGGTAATCTGCGAGACATTTGGAATGCTGTACGTCATCCACATACGAATATTGTCACTCGATGGACTCTCGACCTTCCTGACTACGTTGGATTCAATTGTTGCTAGGAGAACTCAGTGCTCCATGAAGAATGGGTGAAACAGTACGGGAGCACGCTGAAATACAAGGGTTTATTCTATGTATGTACTTCTCAAGGTTTATCCGCGAAGCTGAGCACGGTGGACTTTCTAGAGTGACCGGCTGTTCACTATGGACATGCGGGCTATCAACCATGTTCTCACTCACGCCAGTGACTTCCCAAAGCCCGCTCAGATAAGGTACAACTTATCCAAGCTTTTTGGTGAAGGTAGAGTATTCCTCCTGCTATTCCTTCTCGTGTACTTCAACCGAGGACTGTAGGTCTCCTATTCGCCGAAGGTATTGAGCATCGCCAGCAGGTTAGCATTCTCTTCCTCTACCTTTTATTCAATGCCCACATATCTGTTGTCCAAACAGAGACGCATCATGGTAACTAGATTCCTTTGCAGATACGCATTGGCATGATTGATCAGGCATTTAGAACCCTGCATTTGGTCCAGCACACATTCGTGCACTTACAGACATCTTCTTTGAAAAAGCTGCCCGGGTACGCTGCTCCTCAGTTTTTCTGCAATGATTCCTCTTTACATACGATACAGCTTCGTGACGTCTTGTCGTCTGAGGTTGCAAAGGATCCGGCTGGAGCTACCACAGGCGCCAGTCTCAATGTCATGCAGTGGCTGAATAGGGCAACCCTTGACATCATCGGTCTTGCAGGTGAGATACCACTCTCGATCCGTAACAGAACGGACGCAACTGAACATGTCAAGGTTTCAACTACGACTTTGATTCCCTCAACGCAAACGTGAAACCAAATGAGCTGAGCGCCGCCTTCGCCACCATGTTCTCCGCGGGCCAAGGACTGAGTATCCTCCCTATACTGCAAGCATGGTTTCCGCCTTTGCGTCTTGTCGTCAGTATTACCATTTTGTGTTACAAAAAGACACTCATATCTACAGCCTACCGACCGCGCACGCAAAATCGAGGTTGCGCGCCACACGATGTCGCGCATCGGCAAGGAGCTTCTTTCAGATGCCAAAGCAGCCGCTCAGGCAAGTGCGACAGAAGATGGCAAAATAGAAAAGAACAGGTTGCATGGTCGTGATCTATTGTCGCTGCTCGTCAAGGCGAACATGGCTACTGATATCCCTGAGGGTCAGAGGCTGTCTGATGAAGAGGTATTAGCACGTGCGTTCCCCAACCTGCAGTTTGAGTATTAAAAATCTGAACATGCCTTCACAGAGGTTCCCACATTCCTGGTGGCCGGTCACGAAACTACAAGGTATGACATCACATTTTTCAAGGCAGTCAAAGACTTGACGGTACGATAGCACGGCCCTTACTTGGGCGCTCTACGCGATGGCGAATGCACCTGAAATTCAGACAAAACTCCGGGAAGAACTCTTGTTGGTGACCACGGAAACTCCATCAATGGACGAGCTCATGGCACTTTCTTACCTCGATGCGGTCGTGAGAGAGACCCTTCGTGTACACTCGCCTGTTCCAACTACCCAGCGGATCGCGATGAAGGACGACGTGTTACCCGTGGAGAGACCATACACAGACAAGAGTGGCGTCGTCCACAATTCTATCAAGTATGTGTGTGTGCCTCCGACGGGGATATCCTTACTAGTTATCCCCACCCCAACAGTGTTCGTAAAGGCGACCCAATTTTTATCTCCATCTTGGCGATCAATCGGTCGCAGGAGTTGTGGGGACCTGATGCGCACGAATTCAAGTAAGGCCACCGCTCTCTTCCTGCGGCTTGTTAGTTCATGCATATCACCGCCACTTGTAGGCCAGAACGGTGGCAAAACATTCCAGAGGCGGTCTCGCAAATTCCAGGTGTATGGAGTCACTTGCTCACTTTTCTCGGCGGCCCCAGGGCGTGCATCGGGTACCGGTTTTCTCTCGTCGAGTAAGTTTCATCCTCATTCCCATGTGCCAACTCGACACTGAGCTCAATCGCAACTATTTGCCCAACCTTGAAACACAGAATGAAAGCCCTCCTCTTCACGCTTGTACGTGCATTTGAATTCAAACTTTCCGTGCCCGCCAGCGAGATTGGGAAAAGAACGATTATCGTCCTTCGGCCTGTTTTGCTTGGCGATCCGGAAGGCAAACCTCAGCTCCCGTTGTTGCTCAAGCCATACAAACGGACGTGAGATCCCTAGCTACAGCTTGGTGTGAAAATGCACTGGGATCAGCAATAATAGTGGTGTCATAATATACTAGTTTTGAAAGTCCATGACGGGCATATAGATGCGAAGTTTCAGCGCTTCAGCCTTTCTCCTGATCCTAAACACTTTCACACCTTTCTATCCTTCCCAAGCTGGCCATTTGCAAGAAACTGGCGCTATGCATTTATTTGGTATGGCCAATAGCACGCTCAGTCATGTTCTGTAGGGTGCATGCGTATAACACCAAGAATGAATCTGTTATTTGCGCAACAAACTCGTGCCTTGCCGGGACGTAGCAGCAAAAAAAAAAAAAAGTATACTTCTTCTGGGTCTAAACCACAGCTGTCTTTCGCACCCGACTACACCAAGAAAGCCCCCCCGCCCAATTGCTTAGGTCGAATATTCGTGAATCGCATCGGATAACTTCTTCTTTATTTTGTCGAATGCTGTTTCGCATCTACTCTGCTGGGTTTTCTGCGTAAATCATAACGCCAGGTCAGCCTCAGGGGCAAGCAAAACATTAGGCATGATAGAACACCACGCCTACTCCTACTCTGGGAGCAACAAGACATTAAAACCTACCGGCACCTTGAGAATGAGTGCATTAAGGAAGTCGGCGGTATCGGCCTGGAGGGTCTGCAGGCTGAACTTGGCGAGGGGAGCGGCGCCGAGAGTGTTAATGGTGGCTTTTCTGGATACAAGGTTTGCAAGGGCCCTTTCGACGTCGAGTTCGAGTTGCTTTTCGACAAAAACTAGTATGTCATTGGTTTGATCAGCAGTGAAGTCCTCGCTATTCTATCATGTGAATTCCACGGAAAGGGAAGGATAGTCATGGTAAGTAGCCAAAATGACAGAGAGCAAGTGGATAGCAGACGCTCACACTGGTATTGTCTGTCGCAGCCTTGAGGTCGGCATCCATATTCGCAACAGTAGTCTCGATGTCCTTCAGATGCGAATATGAGGGGCGTAATTCTGCTTGGCAAGGATGCTCACCTTTACAACTGGACTACCCATGGTAGGGAGTTTGTTAAGGTCCTCGTAGAGCACGTTCGTCTGCTCATCCAACTTCCCGAGGTATTTCAGAACGTCTTTGACGTCACGCTTGACGAGAGGTGTGCCGAGGGCAACCAAGGCGAAGATGAGCGTCACAAATGACAGACGGATGAACATGGCGAGATGCGTTGGAGATGAAAATGTCTGGTGTAAAAAGATATAGTACACCTCTTTTATACCCTTGCGTGAAAGGGAAGATACGACGTGGTCATAAGGGTGCAAGGAGATGCAATGTGGAATTACGGCACAAAATAAATTTCTACTTACATGTCAGGCGCTGGCATAGTCATTTTGGACCAGTGTGTCTTATCATGGGACTTCGCCAAGCTTTAACTCGCCATATGTTCTCGAAGAGAGTTTCGAATCTTGCCGCAGGAGCTACCGGTCCAATCCACCTGATCACCACTGGCAAGGCCGCATTAATGCCTGATCCGAAGGCGACATATCAGGCCCTCGACGACCAAGGGGATGCCCAAGGCGGTGCCCCCCTCGTCAATTCACTCCAACCAATGGTACACCATCGTGTTCTCTGCAATCGAAGTGATTTCTATCCCGTAATCACAGCTGGAACGACTTACTCGCACCTTCTCCAGTCTTTCTATGTCTAAAACTACCATGAATGTTCTGTGCGATTCGACGAGGCGCCAAGAAAGCAAATTGTGACTCGACCTCAGGCCAGATATCTGCGATGCTTTCCCTCATGCTCTTCATCCTCCCCAATCCAAAGGTTTGAATATGATGCACGATTGAGAGCATGTGGACCCTCCAAATTCGTAGCTAGAGTAGGAAAGGCGATAGCAGGAATTGGGTTACTTCCCAGCGAGTCACACAGCACGTACCATGCATGGACCACTTGGAAGAAGGAAGACCTTGTATTGTTTCATGACCGGGGGAGGAGAATCCCGGTGCAGCCAGAGCAAGCGAATCCTGTTAAACGAGAAGCCAAGCGGTCCGTCTAGCATGAGGTCACTGGCATGACGATGGTTCGAAGCGACGAAGAAGTTATAGTATATCATAGTACGGACTCAGATGTCCTAAATCCGGAGGCCCGGGCCGCTGGCAAGTCTGTTCATGATTTCACTTGAATGCCTTGGGTCCAGGATTTCCCGCAGTACTTGGCATTTTGAGATGTGAGTCGTTCAAATACATAGCCCACTTCCATCATGGTGGTGCCAGCAAGACAAAAACGACATCGTTTGTATCGTCACGACGCTTCGACAACATGTCGACTGCGGCGTTGGAGAGAAGGTCGATGACGAAGGCAAAGAAAAAAATGGAGATCAAACTGTTAAGAATGCCTCGACTCGATGCCCGTCTCAGTGCATTATAAAGATTAGTCCCGTCCGATGCCGCGTCCAGTCGTCACGAGATTCTCCGTTAAAATGACGTGTAACAAAGCTCCGACATTCTTATAGCATTATCATATCGCAGTGGTATATGTAGGGGATCCTCGCTACATCAAACCTCCGAAATCCCAATGAGCCGCGATAGTGCAAGCATATGTGTTTCGCAGATCGCGGAGAAGTAAAACTCGTGCTCCGAATTGTGTGGCTTAATGAGGTTGTGGGCAATTTCGTGAGCGATTGTAAAGAACCTTGAAATATCAATCAGCTATCGAACAAACGTGAGGATAAGAAGTGGACACACCAGGATATCTGGGCTTGCTGTTGATGACCGCTCTTAACATCGTGGTCATCTGTAGAATGAGGGTCATCTCAACCTCGCCATCCTCCAAAGTTCAGAAGCATCGACGAGACTTACGCCATGCTTCAAAGTAACGTAGGTTGAGGAAAATGCTTCCATTTCTGTTGAATGCAATGAGTCCTCCAGCCATGTCATAAAAAATATGCAACGAGGTCATCGGAAGGTTGTATATTTGGGCAAGCGGTGCAACGACGTGAATGAACCGAGCGAGCGGGTCTCGCATTCGCGTCATGAACGTGTCGGCGTTGATTACATCTGCACATCATTAAGCAACCTGGACAAGAACTGTTTCAACACTTTTGTTCTTTCTCACCTTTAGTGACAAAGATCCTCACGTCTCCCATTTTTCCTAGTGGTCAGATCGTCAATAGACAGCACTGAGGCCTGCGGGGCAAGTTTTAGCCTACCGAGGAGCTCCAGATTGCCAACCTGGCCAGACGTATCACAGTAACCTTCGTTCAAAGATTCCTTGACGATCTCCATCCTCTTGCGATTGTGGAGTAGGGTCTCCTCTTCGGGTTTGCATGCCTTGATTGCCATATCAACGTTGGCACCTGTACGTATACCTGCTCAGCAATGACTTGTGTAGATGGATATAACACTCACGAATGTTATGCTGAGGTGTTACATGCAGTGTGTTCCTGTCGTAAACGGGTTAGCGGGAATATTTGTCGCAGGACGCAACTCAAGCGTACTGTGGAGGCTGCGGGGAAGGGGACGATCGAACAACCTCCGAGGAAGAGGGCAAATGCGAAACAAACTTGCGCCTCAAATTTTGCAGTGTGTTGCTAATATTGTCGGCGGGCTCGGGAGTGGAAGGAGGAATCGGAGAACGCATGGTGACCGATTCATTCAGTGGCTGTTCTGGTATATTGGGAGTTGCAACTGAAGGTGGGATCGCGGGTGGCGGCGATGAACCAGGTGCAGGTTCCCAGCCTCCAGGCAACCCAGGACGCCGCATGGGTGACTTGGAACGTGATGCAATAGTGGAATCGGGATGATTCGCCTTGATAGGTTGTGGCGCTGCTGGCTGGGGAACATGAGTTGCCGCAGAGTCGGTCGCCTCCGATCCAATGTAGCGACTTCTCCTGGCTTCATCCGCCAACTTCCTGTCTTGTTGCTGTTGTTTGAGGATCTTGTCGACTGGTAAGACGTTTGCATGAGTTTGTATCGGGGACAAAAATGTCCGTTATACCGACCGTTATACCCTCTCCTTTTCAGCGCTTTCAGATCGGTAGAAAGAATTGTCATAAATAGGAGGGCATCGTTGACCTTGGCCTTCTCAAATAGCAGTCGACAAAGCGACGTCGCAATTCTGGTCATGTCACTGAGTCCCAAAGTAAAACCGACGAAGAATGGAAGGCAAAACTTACTCGTACATATCCACCTGTGTGCTGTAAGACAGCCACAACTCGATTGGTCCCAAACTAACGCGCTTCGCGGCAGCTGATGCGTCCAGCGTGCGAGTCGTCTTGCCATTTCCGATGTCAAATGTTTTGGAAACGACCAACTTCGCAAACACCTTGACTTTAAAGTTGTGCGCGCCGGAAAGCCATGAGAGTGATACTTTTGTGCGCGTGTGAGTGTGCTCGTGGAGAAAAAGGGGTAGCCGTTCGAGTACAAGGGCCTTGACGTCAGAGGCAGTCTTCGTATCCAATACTTCGTTCGACACCTTATAATCCTCTCGGACTACGGTGCTCAAGCGTCGCGATCCAAGCGATGCGTAAAAACCTGTCAGCATAGTGAGTCATGATATCCCCTCTCTAACCAAGCGGCGATATACGCACTCTCTAGAAGGTCTTCTTGTGGCGCGGCAAAGATAGAGTCACCAAAAAGTTGGTACGCGTTCGTATCGTCGGCGATGACGATCTCGCTGGGCTTTCGAAGATCGTGCAAATCTTCCCACCCTTCTTCATCCCATTCAGCCGGCGAAGCCTTGTCCAAGAACGTTTTTGAAGTCCTCTGGCGACGCATACCAAGCAAGATGGGCGATGTCTTCATCTTGTTTATCGTACCAGCGGTGATGGAAGGGCTATTTACAGCGAGATTGCGTAACTCTACTAAGAAACTGGGGACTGCGTCAAGTGGGCAACCAGCAGGAACGAAGACAGATCACGTACTTTTCGTATCCTCCAGAGAGTGAGTAGAACTTCTTGGGATCAGAAATCAAGATCTCCGCAATCTCGTTGATGGAAGGCTCGCTTTTCGAACCACACGCGCTTAAAAAACTATTTGCAACAGGCCCGAAGTCGACAAAGACAAAGAGTTCGGAATGGAATCCGCCTTTGGTACGGTCACTCAGGTAACACTGAGTGGGCGAGAGCCATCGCAAATGCTGAAAACTTGAACCCTTTGTTGGAACGATCGGCAACTTTGAGAGTATGGATAACTGGGGTTGAGTGAAGCCTATCACCCAGCGTGAAGAAACCGAAACAAAGGATGAGGGGACACTTACTCGAGATGCGTTCTGCCAGAATCTCAAACCACCTCCGCGCCATCGCTTCGTTGGATGGTGGGGTTTTTTCAAGCAAGGAGAGAAGCATCGATGTGGGAGGATGAGACTGTATGCCTAGTTTACTGATGGCAGCTTCTCGAAAACTCTCTTGAACAACCGAGAAACCAAGAACTTTCCACTGAGACTCAGAAAAGACCTAGGTCAACGGGAGAAACCGTGTAAGGGAGGTTGGGCAGTATGGGTCTGGAGGATATTACCTCTCCCACTCTCCCTAAATGACTGCCATCCTCACTTTCCGAAGGAACGAATGCGATGTGCGCAAAGTTGTCTGGGCTATAATCTGGGTATTTGGAAGGAATGTTATCGCACAGATACTTGAAAGCGATCGTCCGAACAGTGGCGTCCGAGGAAGAACACAGCGTCACCGTAGTCTCCAATGGTGGGAAGCGACGCAACCCTAGCCGATAGAGTAGCTTAGCTACCAAGCCGTCAAGTCAACTGTTGTCCAGTGATTGCACAAATGTTAACACTGACCTTCTTCCGAATTATTTCGCCACTTGGACTTTTCACCCCAGGACAGGACAGGAAGCTGCAGCTGCCGGAAGATGTCTACAGGTTCATAGAGGTCTCGAGCACAATATCGAGGCTTCTTCTTGCCCGCAGCTAAAGCTGTACCTTCCTTTGGGAATGCCGCCGTCGATGCCAGCCTGGCAAGTTCTTCCGTAGCCAGCATATTCCGCACTTGGACTAGATAATTGACAAGGTCGGATATGCTCCAGTCTCCAGTTTTCACCATCCTAAATATACGTACAGATTCAGTCACAAAATCGACCAACATGACCACTAAAACGACTAACCGGTCGAAAACAAGCTGAAGATCAACATGTTTCCGAACCCCGATAGATGAGAGAAGCTTCTCCATCTGGCCCTTGATTATAAGACCAGAAGGAAACTGTACCAGCGGAAGGTCGCTGAACAGTGTCATGTTTGTATTGGGGAAATATGAGAGCTCCGGGGATGTTAAGCCGCATGAAGTTGGAATACACTTCTTTCCGGCGAAGACCTTCTCTGTCGAAGTATGCATCTCGTTCGACAACGAGGACCATACGCGAGATAGGATATTCAACACACGCTCGGCGAAGACAATCGATCTGGTGAAGTCATGGTCCGGATTTGCCAACATAACATCAGGCTGCGAGATATGATGCAACCAATCAATGATAGTAAATTCGCACCAGTCGAAGCTCATCAACTCCGTAGGCGTAAATTGCTTGGTGATAGTTAACGGCATGAGGGTGATGGGAAGTGGTCCGTCCAATGGGATGTGGGTACCAAGCGTCTTGGTATTAATAAAATATCGTACCGATGACAGAGGAAGCACTCTTCCATCTGTACTGCTGAGAACCGCCGCATTCAACAACTGTACACGGATCTGAGCCATATTGACGTCAGAGTTATCTTGGTTTAGGCTGGTCCACCATTTGAGACAAGCAATGAGTTCCTCTTCACTGAGAGGATGTTGTCGGAGTTCTTGTAGAACGTCGAGAAAGGTTATAGGGGAGAGCATGCCTTGAGCCTGCAAGGCTTTGATGGTACGCGCGCCCTCCTTGATAACGGATTGCGACAAGACTGGGAGGTGTTTAAGGAATTTCGAGAGGACCGGGTCAAATTCCCTGATATCAGGGGCTCCGCGAACACCAGAACATGAGAGAAGCCTCAAGGGCGAGGTGGAGCATCCATAGAACGAAGTTTCCAGTAACCGGGCCACTTCCGATGATGGGGTAGAGTGATGAAAGGTGAAAAATTTCAGAACATGAATAAAGCGTTGGAGGAGCCATTCCTCTAACTCTCGAGACGGGCAAAAGTCGGGAGTCCCATTCGATTTGGCCGCGCCATCCCACAAATTCTGGATATTCGAGAGTTCCAATTCATACGCCGCGCGAGCCAGAAACCCTCCAACGTACAGCAACTCTTTATTCCAGACTAAGAGAGGCTGAGCAAATACCAAAACTCGCAAGGAGCTGCCTACCTGCGACATTCTTGTCACTGAAAAGAATTTCGTGACAAATGCATAACAAAACAAGGTGAAAAGCTTACACGAAATCTATTGATTCGCGCTCCACAGTCGGAATAAAGCGAGATGCCATGTGGCCACCAATACCCGTGGTTTGTCCAGTGGCATGTCCCTACGCAGAAAATTCAGTAAGAAGAAAGTAGAGAAAACATTGACACAGACAATGAAGATCCGTGTATGCCCAACCCTAATACAAACGTCAGTCGACACACAGAGAAAGCGTCGGTATTACAAACCCGTTCAAATCTGCACGAAGACCTTGGAATATACTTCCGCACGCCACTGACTGATTCTTGTCATCGGCCAAACTTTGATCATATTCATCTTTCCCGGTCTTCCCATGAAACACGATAAGCTTTCGTAAAGGCTCAGCGCATAAAAGGACTCACATAGATCAAATCGTATTTGAGGCGCGTAGGAGGATTTTTCTTCGTAGACCGCAAAAGCTCTACAGAGAGCTTCTTCTCCAACTTGACGTCGACCTCCGCAGTAAATGCAGTGAGAGTAACGTTCACCTCGTGCAGCCCCGTCGGATCTTTGGAAGGCTGTGGTGGTAATGCGGGAGTCTCAGGCTGTGTTGATTGACTGGTGAAGGCAGAAACAAGGGAGGAGAAAAACCCGCCCTTTTGATTGCGAGGCTCCAGGACCTCGAGTAATGGACGTTTCTCAGACCCCGCAGCATATACAGCATGCATGACCTCCGCACTTATCCTTATGGCTAAACAGAGGTTATGATGGGTGCACATACAAATGGCAAGAAGGCTCACGGTGAGACTGTACTCCTTTGACATTCATGATGCTCGACTGGCTGGATCGTTTCAATTCTTTGGGAAGTTCAACGGATCTAGGCACGCCAGGAGATTTCTTAATGTGGCCAATGCGATGCTCGTCAAAATACACACTGACACCATTCAGGTGAGCCATGAATGTGATTGACGATGCAAGAAACCGCATAAAGTCAAACGCAGGTGGTATAGGACCAGCTTCTCGCAGAGTCATCTCAAATGTAGTCCATGGATCTGCATTTCCTTTTGAAGGGAGATCACCACGACGGACATTGAGCTTATAGATCATACGATGAGGAAAAGAAATGCACTGGAAAAGGAAGGACAATACCTGATCTTTGTTTTCCTTCCAATAAAATTGCATTCCGTGCCCTATCAAAAACGCTTGAATCATATAGTACAGACATAAACATGGTATTATACCTCCTGATGACACGAATGGGTTCTCCGTCACCGAGAATAAGCTGTAAAATCCTAATCGAACGTTCGTGTAGGATGTGTCAAACGAGAAATATCTTTACTCACCAACACCGAACGCGCCAATCTTCTCCTCGTCGGGGTTTCCCTCGGCTAAAGTAGCGGTAGATACATTAGGGAATGAATAGTTCACATCCAGGGCAAATCACTCACCGATCTTTCGTAGTCGTGTCCAATCCTCGTCTCTAAAAGTGATTCCGTTGTTTCTAAACGTCCATTGCGTGACCTCGGAAAATGTCAGGTCAACAATAACGGCATGATAGTCTCATATAGTCCTCATACATGGGCAGACTTGAGATTAGGGAGGGGCGAAGTATCAGTGTTTCCTTGTTCGCTGTCTTTGCGGCGGAGGTATGCAGCAGTCTCGAAATGAATCTCAGCTGCGGACGACCGAGCATCATCTGAATTTTGGAGGAGCTCCCGGAATACTGACATCGTCAATAGTTGAACGTTGAGAAAAGGGCTATGGTCAAACGCGGCAGAACCCTCACCAGTGAACTCGCCAGAGTAGCGCGCAAGAACCTTGTCGATCAACGCACGCTGGTTAACTTCCACCGATTCATCCTGCCCGGTTAGCCACTAATGCAGTCAAGAACGGTGAAAAGGCAGAGTACATATGACACTGGTAGACACACCAATGCGCTACGGTCCTGTGTCATTCGTAGTAGGTTCGCTGAAAGAGTTGCCTTGTTATATCAAAACCTGAATCTATCCAAAATTACGAGAATCAGTCACGGTGTTAGAAAGTTGTTGCACAGAGGTCCAAGCACACTGGGTCGTGGAAGCACAGTTTGGTGGCAGTGTTCAGTTCTAGCCATATAACCTCTGCTTATATAATCGGAAAAGTCAAGTATATGGTTTCCCTCCACTCACCTTGTTGATCCATTGTGTTGTCCCGTCCCAAATCTGAGCAGGCCCCTCTTGTGCGTGACGGCCCTCTCGTCATCTACAACGAGGGTCCGATAGGAGAAACTTTAGGGATGAAACCAAAGTGACTATGTATACTGTCCTCGCCTACATTCACCAGTCAGCGATGGAGTTTTTACTCCACCAACAAGTACGTGAGTACCAATCTAAACCGAACAACATCATTCTTATGATAAATAAAAGTGCTCCCCTGACCGCGGTACAGCCTTTGCAATACCCGGGATCGGCTACGATGTGCCTCGGCCATTTTTTTCTTACCGATGTGACCAAACCCCAATACTTACTGGCGAGGCCGCGAGCAGACTCAAGCTCTGGAAGATTTGCCTACTTGGCTACTAGCACAGAAGCGGCAACGCCTCAGCCTTGACGTATTTACCACACTTCGCGTGTATGAACCATCCGCTCCTCCCCGTTCCGCACGTGAAAGAAAAAAAAAAGCCTTTCCTTGAGAACCAACACCACCCGGTTTCATCTCGTGCACCCCTTCTGCTCCAAAGAGGTTCCTGGCTTTGAGTGTTCATCATGCCAACCAGAATCATCGTGTCTCTGTACGGCTTCTTGAGAGCCTTATTCTGCTGTAGACACAATCTCAAAGTTGGCGACTCAGTTCCGGAGGAAGTCGCAGCTCGCCAAAACCCAATGATCACTCGTCTCCGTGTCATCGTTGACGACCCTTCGGACGTGACATTCGCTACGCCGAAACCCCCTACGAACAAGACGTTGGAAGGACAGTACCTTTCTGTTCGTTGGGGAATAATAGGTCAGGTATGCGCCTGCTGTACATGAAGTTTCAAGGCTGAAGGAACGATCTTCCAGTCAAATTCCATGCTTCCAGCTGTCAGCCGAAATCTTGCGGTCCAGCGAGAGACCACAACTAGAGCTCATGCTGCGCGAGACTTTGCCAGTGTATACGCCAGTCCGTCGCCAATCATAGAGCCACTTGGTAGCGGGTTGTCTCGTCTTGATGACTCGGACCAAGAAGAGCTTTCAAACAACCAAAGCCGGCAGGTCTTGACTCAGGCCCAGGGTTCAGAAATGGATCCAGAGGGTACTAGACGTCGTCACAGTACAGTGTACTTCGACGCTCCAAGTTACTTTCCCGTAACAGCCCTCGGGGATCATGGCGTAGGTAGTAATCTGAGTATGCCTGCCGACACTCTGGATGATGCTGACCAAGCGGATTGACATCCTACTACTGTACAACTCTCATTTTGCGAGGGAGAGACGGCCTCCTTCCTGTAAAGACGCATGCATACAGATCTATAATACTGTACTTTTTGCATTCTCGAGATAAGATCACGACTAACGTAGAACATCGTGGCAAACGATGAACGAAAGGACAGCATGGGCCTCAGTGTCTGCAATCAAATGAGACAGTTATCGCTGAAGGGTTCCATCGTGGACCATTCGGCAAGTGCCTTTGCCAGGCATACGATTGCTGCACAGCGCACCAGGACACCTACTCGTACATAAAGTGCTGCAAGAATAACTCAATCGAAACCAGCGTATGCTGAGCCAGCAGCGTGAATCGAGAAAAGGCATCTTCCATAACATGGGTAACGCGAACAATGTGCAGGACGATCAATCTTCAAACGAGACTTTCGCTGGAATTCTGCGGCAAGTGTTAGATGATGCAAAAAAATCAAGTATACAGAGACTCACCGATGCTCG
>JBBPTB010000376.1:0-22457 GCA_038093875.1 Boletus tylopilopsis | reverse complement strand
GTGGTGGTGGTGCGGGTGGTGGTGGTGGTGCGAACGCTGTGGGAGGTAAACCGCCTGTTGCGATTCGACGACCGCCACCGTCGTAGGATGTTGTGTATCTACTTGCATCTCCCTCTCCTCTCCCTTTTTTTTTTCCTTTCGAACATGATCATGACTCTGGTCCGTCACCATCTCACGTTTGTATCATTATCCACGTACATGGCCTTTTTTCTTTTCGTTCTTTCTTTTTTTTTTGAATTCATGAACTGTTCTTTTTGGTCACGCCAGACGGACACATGCATACTTTGATTGAATACATTCCCCTTTTTTCGATAAGAATGTGGATTGTGCGTATCGCGTGGCACAGTGCGATTTCATCGCCATAATTGCCAGAATCTGACAATGGCAATCTCGTATTGGCTGAGACATAGTCGCGCGCTAGAATGGTCATGCATTGACACAGCCAGTACGGCGATCCAAATACATAGTTCTGGGGCTCCACCCAAGACTAGACCTGGACTGAGAGTAGACTCGTGACCAGTCGCGGCTTGCCTCATCCACAGGATCGCGGCGTCTTCCGGCCGTCATAGCGGACTGGTCACGAGTCTAGACTGAGAGTGGCATTTATCAACACGCCGAGCACGCCGTCCGACTTTGGTGCAAGTATAGAATGATAGGTACGAAGTAAGGTCTCACCTCAGTATAGGAGAATTCTACGAATTATGTAATACGGAGATGTCCGTGTCCGTTTGTATAGTCCAATGCATACTATTCGCCATTGCTTTCGTATGAGCCTATCAGATTGAATAAATAGTAATGGTAATATGTGTGAGAATCGAGGCTTTAGAGAATGTGACCTTGTGCCAAGATAACAGGTCATTTGTTGAATTTAATACGTTACGGGTAGAGAGTGTGTACTAGGTTCTATCATACTCTGAGTAAACCGGAGCTTTTAGCCACATATCTATTCGGGTCAAGTGTCCTCTGCAAAGCCAGGCATCCCTCGGATCTCAGAGGGACACGCGTTCAACCTTCAACAGAATGGATGTTACCAACTTGCTGTGCGCCCTGTAAATCGCACGCAGCCACATGCAATCGTTGGTGAGTTGGGTAAGATGGCCCGGGACCACTCCGACAATGTGCTGCATTGTCTCGGTTGAAAAGTATGTGCACCGATTCAGGACTCCTTGGGGAACACAAGACACAATCGTCACAGGGGACTTGATCTCAGTCACCCCCTTGGCGCACGCCATGTCTCGGTACAAGGCCGCACACGCCCCCGGGAACAGATCGGCCGTCAGAACACGGCGCCGTATTATCGCCCGCTGCTGAAGGGACGCCATGGCGAGGGCAGGCTTTCCGCAGAACTACATGAGGGTCACTAAAAAAATAACAACAAGTTGTCAATGTGAGACGTACCGTGACACCTCACAAAAGACTAGTATGTGAGCCCGCATCCTGTAGGCGCATTTCATTTTCACATGCCTTCTGCCCAACGGCAGGGACATTGTATTGCTCGTCTAATGACAGATACATCGCGTGGAGGCATCGCCGAAAGTGATCAGGGCGAGATCAACAGCAAATCCAGGGCCACCAACATTCAAGTTGCGGAGTGAATGAATGATCCCCTGACCTACCTAAACACGCGATGGCTTATCATCCACGCAAAGCACGCGGGTGCATCAACGCCTACCACAGGAGGCACACCATGGCGAGCACAGGCTTCCTGTAGAATCGTAAAAGCGTCACCAAAACGACTGTGCAGCGTCGACTCGGAACATACCACAACACCTTACTCGGAAGGACAGCCTGAGTCCTTGTTGGCGTCGTCAAGACGCATTTCATCTCCCACCAAGCGACACGGAAATTGATTTGCTCGTCCGCAGACGATGAGATCCGAGGTCTGAGATGTGGCCTGGAGGGCGAGCGGCGCAGCCACAAGTACGGGACCCATGGTTACTACGTGTCTGGCCTGGAAATGGAGGGGAGGCGGTTCAACCGTTACTATATGATTGGGGGATGACATGCTAACAAGGAAATTATGGGTTTTGGTCGGTGGTACTGTATTCAAGTTAAGCAAGCATTATTGACCGACTGGGAAAACGCTAACTAGCCTGCCAGTGCGCTATCCAGTCAGTTACAGTACATGACAGTACGAAATACGCCCCGCCTCTTCAGCACTTCTTTCTTCTACGGAGGCCCAGATGACGTTCGCGAACGTGCCTGATGAAATTTTTCCGCTTCAACTGTTCGTTGCATCCCTCCCACAGGCAGCAGATCCGGACACCTTGGTTCATTTTACTGATGCCATGAAAACGCCTGAAATGCGAGGAAACGTTATCATATGTAATCCGAGCGTTGCAGGTCTCGGAATGACTGGTGGCAATCCACTTGCAGTTTCGCGCAGAGCACATCTGTGGATCAAGTTCATCGCCTGTCGTATACATAACCATAAAACAAACCGAAGACGCCGATTCGGCAGCCATTCTGGTGATCCTGTCCAATGCCTCCATTTCACGCTGAAGTGCAGCCTGGAACACAGGATCTGCAGCGACCATGCTGGGATCTAGTGCAGGGTAGCGAAGAGCATGTCCCTCGGTGAATGTCCCAAGTTGGGTATTAACGCCTTGGGTATATGTTGGCACAACGTCAATCTTCCATGCGATATTAAATAATAACTTCTTGTCAGCACAAAATTACGGAATGATAATGATGTTGTGACACATACGGGTAGGGATGATACTGCACGACCGCCGTGAAGCATCTGCATCAGACGACAAAGATCCGTTCGATACGGACAAATATGCCCAGAGGTGATCCTGTCCGAAGGGGATACAGCACACCAGTCTACATACCCGCTGACCGACGGTGCATCTGTGTGGTATTCAGTACCAGTACCAGTACCATGATCTTGTGTTCCCTTCTTGGCTGCGCTCTGGCGCGGAGCTCGTCATTCAGTGAAATTTTTTTGAAGCCTAAGCTCGGAACGTACAGAAGACATCGAGTCAACATTAATGCAGTTGTCGATGATCGCAAGATTCGAGCTCCATCCATGGTTTAGTTCGCGGTGGTAGGGAGTGTGCATTGGTTGGGAGAGGATTGCAAGGTACAGTTTTGTGGTGCACGGTTCGTGGATTCCAAATTTTGTGCGTCCTGCTCTTATGTGTCGAAGGGACTCTCCACACGGGCGACCTCCGTGGAGGATGGATATAGTTGAAACAGCCGCAAACCATATATCTCCGAGTCGGTTGTCCCTGGTCGAAGAATTGCTTGTACGTTATGCCCGACCAGATGGGTGGCAATTGTCTGTGACGAAAAGAAGGTGCCAGTTCGAGATGTTAGCGAACGGCCCGCGCAAGAAACGCTTATAGTAAAAATCCATGACACTGGCACGAATTGATTGTTGGTTAGAATATGTTTGATGCAAAGGTTCCATGCCAGATCCGCCGCCACTCAACCCTATCCTTTTACCACTCACCGTCCTTCTCACGATCAAGGTGAGGGTGGAGGGTTGAGAGACCCCGGTAAATGGATCGCCACAGGGACAAGTCTTTTCCACTTGGGTAACCGAAACTGGTTTCAAGTCCCACAAGGTAAGATATTTGAAGGTTGTGCATACCATGTACTTACCATCGTAAGCCACCGTGCGAGCCTTTGACGATTTTTTCGGGTCCCGGAGAGCCTGTTCGTCATTGTCATTGTGGGTCCTTCGGGGTCTTCCTAGTCATAGAAAGCACATGGTGGAGCTACCGTGACGCGGTCCCTAAGGTTCGGTTCTGACGGTTTCATTGTCGTGTCGCCGTTGTCAATAATGATGCTGCTAGTACATAACGTTTTGGCGACTCTTTGGTGACTTACAGGCATGCGAGCTACTCGCGCAATGCCATGTGAAACAATCTGAAAATGGTAAATCTCGGCTCGACCCGAGAACGCGAATCCGAACAGCTCCCCCAAGCACGGGTGTCGCTTCCCCGACTCCCACGAAGTGTGGAGGGTTTTTGGCGACCAAGATCGGTCTGTGCCTGCAAAACGACCCGTGCGAAAGTTTGCTCGTATTTGTTCAGCCACCGACACTGGCCGGCCATCCCACCCAAATCGTCAACGAGGCCAACGGCTCGGTCGGCGCTATCCCATCCCGTTTGGACTCCCTCTGACCCCTGACGAGCCCATTGGTTTGGTCTACGCACCCGCCTGCCTCCTGGAACCCACCCGACGCGTCGGCGAGCTGAACGGCTCGTTTGACCCTGCCCACCTCCTGCATCCCTCCCGAACCGTCGACGAGCCCAATGGCTCGGTCGACGTACGCCCCGCCCCATCTGGACCCCTCCCGACGTGTCGACGAGCCAAACGGCTCGCCTGACACGCCCCTCTACTGCCTGGACCCTCCTGACCGCGTCTGTCGCCTGGACCCCTCCGACCTATCGAACCGCCCAACGGCTCGCTCAACTCACCACCACCCCACTAGGACGCCTCCCGAGGCGTCGATGAGCCGAGCAGTTCGTTTGACGGGACCGCCCACTTCCTGTATCCCTTCTAACGCGTCGACCAGCCGAATCACTCGCTCGACGCACCTCAGGCTGTTTCCCACCTGGACCCCTTCCGACGCGTCAACGAGCCCAGCGGCTCGTTCGACGCACTAACCTACTACCTGGATCCTTTCGACGTATTGACAAGCCGGACAGCTCGCTCGACGTATCCCACCTGGACCCCTCCTGATACGTTGACGAGCGCGACGGCTCGTTCGACGCGCCACACCCTCAGCTGAACCCCTCCCAAGGCATAGAACAAGTCTTGGCGACCACACGGCGACGGCGACGCGGTGTCGTCGGAGGGACGATGGCACGACAACAACGACGATATGTGTACCCCACACCTCGAGCTGCCTCCGCCGGATGAGGACCGTGACCGCAATGATGGCGACATATATAGTAGTAAGTAGAGTATGTACTAGTACTACAATAAATATTATTTTACCACTATTGCTCGAGCGAAAAGAAAGAAGAGGGACTTGACATGGTCTGTATGGTCTGGTACAGTGACGCTGTGCCATCTATTTTGCACACTGTAGTGTTCTATTATGTGACCACTTTTCCCTGCTGCCAATGACACGACGATGCTGCCAACGTGACTCGAGCGGGAGGGGGGTGGGATGGCATACGACAAAACATATTATCTATTGTCCTTGCTGTAGTACTTTCATGAGCGTGAGTCGGGGGACTTGGCGCAACGGCGCCGCTACCGATTGAATATTTACCCACAACGAAGGCTTACTTTCTGAAATCGTAAACGTCTTACGCCGACACTCTGGTGGTCATGAGGTCGGTCGTTCATCTCACCACTCAACCCGCTTCGAAAGAGTCACCGGCGTCCCGCGGCTGCCGCGTTTCTTGGGCTATCAATTGCTGACGCGGCTGGATACCAGCAGCCTTCGCTAATACACCGATCGTCCCTGCACTTCCTCGGACGAACCACGCTAAAACGAGTGGTTCACAGGTGATGAAGATGAACACCGAAATCCCTCTTCCGTTGTTACCCCGAAGAGCTAGGTATATGGTGAGACCACTTAGCGTGTGAGCAGGTTAGATGGAAGGAACCTGTAGAGACAAAATTAACGTTCATCGAGCAGCTCGGAACACCCCCAGAGCAGAGGCGTTTCTCGTCCCTGCAACTTGCACCTTGTGGGTTCTATCAAGATCTCCCACGGGCTCCGAACATCGGCCTTCGCATATCCCGATATCCTCGCGGATTCTTCCCTCTCGGGATCCGCCGACATCTTTCGAGCACGTTTTCCTCCCGCGATGGGAGCCCCAGTGCCTGCCTTTGCAAAGTGACGCTCTGCATGCGTTCTTTCTTCTCGTTGGATAAGTATATAGGCTTTCGAGCAAACTTTGCCCCATCATTATCTCTTATCTTATCCCCCGCCTTTTCGCCGAACAATTCAATGGCTCTCGTACCCCGCAACCGCGTTGACCCTTGACGCACGCCTCCTAATGATCTCTTCAAACATTATTCCGGTACACATGAAATGACCCGGAAACATAAACTGAGCGCTTTATAATCCTGCGATAGATCTATTATATACACTTATCTCCCGATCAACGGATAACTTTTACCCTGCACTTAATCTGCAAACCTCGGATCGTTCACTGAGTGATTCTAGACCTACGAGTCAATAATCCGACCCATCCCTGACTAATACTTATGCGGCAAATATGGTACATAGCCTGAGCCGCTATCAGCATCAAATGAACATCTTCCCATTCTACAGAGTACTAGTACATGATATCCATTTCCCTGTCAGACCAATGGCACAGCAAGAGTGGGAGCTCGTTGGAATCCCTGATGCCCTGACAAACGAACGGTGCTTTATGGTATGGTACGTAGTAATTGTTCCTAGACCCATTCATGCATTGAATTGAAAAGCTCAAACGACGCACTTTGTAGGACATTTACTGGCAACGCCGCTGTTCGGAAGCAAATTGTATCTCGCATGGTTTTGTAGTGCCTCCGAGGCGAGTATCAACATGAACCACGAGGTCACCGACTCGGAACTGGGCTGCTTCGTTGTACTAGTACGTTTCATTCCACCGGCAGCCGCCACTATGCACATGGATAAGGATGTATCCGGTGCACATGATCAAAGAAGGAGTACGACTGGGGGGCCTTGTAGAGTACTTACTTGGACCTGCGATGCCCGGCTTGAAGGGACGACTCGGACCCTTGATTTCAGTCCCGGGAGAAAAGTACATACTCGGCAGTACTGGTTTCGTTCACTCACGGTAGTTCATGAAGCGATCAACGTCGTTAGCAGCAGCATCATTCCACGCTGACCTGCATGTCGTCGCGCGCCTTTGTGACACAGAACGCTACACTGCCCATCGACATCACGAGAGAAATGAAATCAATGTGTTGGTGTAACCAATGTTGCAAGGAAAACACGACTTGCCTCGCAATCCTGATTCCGATGTCAAACACTCTGACAGTGATTTGCTTGGAAGTGATGAGATACAAAGTTCGCGCCGTCGAGCCGGTAGTGCGGGGACAAAATTTTGGAGCCCCGCATCCGCGCGTCGGACCGGCATTGACCGAGGTCAAAGAATCCACACCGGCAAGTCATCTCCAACACGCCCGATGATCGGATAAAAATCAGGGAAAGCAGACCTTGTTTGAATCCACTCGTGAGTGCCGCCAGGTCATGGCGTTTTCTGTACATGGTGGTGATGTTACTGAGGCCGCGTATACAGGAACAATTGCGTAACTTGTTGCAGTGCACGCCGGCGCACGGCGCAGTTCTTCAATTGAATTCCTTGGGCCCACAGGGCCGTGGCACGGGTTCAACCTCAGTTTCGTGCGCCCGTCATCAGACAGTGGCGTGATCGGTAAACCCTGGCAAAGCCCAGACTGGCCCAAAAGTGAACGAGTGCGAGCGCAGTAGCTCGATCAAAGTCAAGTTGGAGGTCAGCGACGGAAAAAAAAAAAAAGAAGAGACCCGCGCGTTCCGAGCGTTCCGCGTTCCTTGGGAGGTTTTTATTCCTGCCCTGCCGCCGCCGATCTGTACAAGCGTTCTCTGATTGGCTGACAACAAGCATTTAAGCGACCCAACGTCATTCAATGCTACCTTTCTCATCGCATCCGAGCGACTCATCTGCGGTTGGTCCACATCGTATCGCCTGAGAACCTGAGCAAGAAATGCTTGCTAATTATTCTCAAGTAAACATCGGATATAACTGCCTATGGACAACGTAATGATGTGGGATCAATGGAGTCTTTTCGGTACTAGTTATGCGCAAGTCGCGACTGACTCCAGTTCCAGCCACGGAAAATATGCTACAAGTGACAAAAAAAAAATAGTGGATGCAATGGAAAACGATGGGCGCAAAAAATGAAGGTCTGGTATGTGAAACGTTGAACTAAACTTCTAAGCACACATTTTGTTCTTCTTCCCCCCCGGGCTATTTCCTTTTCAACAGCTACCTCAGACGACTTCGGGGCTCTTCACGTCACCGGTTGACGCAGAGAACTGCTGCCTATCGCATTAATCGTGTAAATACCATTCGATGATTAGCGCACCTCGTCCCGAACGTACTCTTGCGTAGTGTCGATTTTAATGGATATGTTGTTTGGCACACGCTGATGAGACACTAAGACAATGCTATACGCCATCTCTCGAGACGCCTACCCTGGATGTGGTCCCGATCACGCTCTGAGTCGTCTTTTGATGTACACCTTGCAGAGATAGCGACATTTCATCGCTATTTGAATCGGCCCTCAGTGATTTCCGCGCGTTCAGGGTTGCGAGGAGCGAGTTGCAGTATACTGTGGGGTAGAGTTATATGTCAGCAGGCAAATTCTGCTTCGGACAATGGACGTACATCGGCCAATGCAGAAGTAAAAGGCAATGTAGACGAACGTGTTTGGCCATGCAGCGATCTATGACAAGTTCGTCAGCGTGCAATAACACGGGCTCGTCACAATGCTTACCGACACCAGGGATGCAACGGCACACACACTGGTCAAAAGACCGGTGTTGATACTGAACACGATCTAAAAAAAGACGCGTCTTTGACCAAAAGTAACTCTAACAGCATGCGCACTTACCAGCTTGTTGATCATATTGTCAGACCTAATGACGAGAAATGTTCAGCATGCGCGGCGGACGAATGGTGGAAATAATCACCTCCGGAAACCGGTTCGCGATCTTTGCAACAATGTACAGAGAAAGATGGCAATGAGGACGTCCCCTGCTGCAGCGACAGCGTTGACCGACATCGAAAGAGCCTGACCAACTCATTAGGGTGCTGCAGAGAGGACTGGATCTGCGTCTTCACCTTCAGGGTAGCCAGTTGTGCGAACGTGTGGAACTTCAAACTGCGCACGTGTGAGTAGGACGCGAAAGAGACAAGGCTGAACACGTACGCCTTGATCGCGTAGACTGTACAATAACACCATTGTAAATGTTGTTCATCGATAGACTATCTCAGACTTACCGAGGGCCAAAACTATGAACACGACGTTTCAGTACAGGGAACTTGGACTTGGGAATATGAAACACACCGAATTCACCGACGACCAACACCATCTTACAGGTAGAAGGGCTAAGAAATTACATTGCATGTCACGAACCACACAACTTACCACAGAGCTAGTGGCAAGCAAGCTCTTGTTGCTGACTATCAAGCGACTCAATCATTTGCTGGGCTCAGTTGATGATGGACGGATACGCACGGCGGTAAACTCGCATCGCCAGGAATGACTGGACGAAGAGTCCGGTAAAGGCCTATCAAGGATGATTAGTTGGTGGAAACAAACGAGGCAGGATGCCGTACATTGAAGAGGACCTCAACCTGGATTATGAAACATGTCAATAGCAGTCAGCAAGGTGGAGGATCACATACGATTAGACTCCTGGTGGGGAATGAACATAAGCAACTTCTGCATGGGAGCACACATACCAGACAATCTGCCCTAGAGCACCTTTGTCTCCAAAGTCGGAAACGAGATACGTGTAAGCTAGAGATGGGATGAACACCGGGGCGCCCGTGATCGACAATGGTACTTGCCCGTGTGCGTGATCAAGGCTTGGTGGCAAGAGTCTGAGACAAGAACGCCAGCGACCTGAAACAGAAGCTTGAGGCGGAACCGAATAGCGGGTTCTCGTAGACTGACCAAAAGCTTGATGTACCATGGGTCCGAAGGATAACGACTGTAATAGTACCAAGTCTGAATGCATGTAACTAGTCATTGTTAGTTTAATCAGTGGAAAATGAAGGTGCGTCCAATAGTACCCACCTCCATAGAGGCTATTATAGTAAGGAATCACGAGTAATATACGATCAGTGACTGCATGTTAGTAACCATGTGTCACACTCACGTCGCTGAAACGACGACACCGATCAGGAAAGCACCGAAACTGGGTTGGATGATCAACGGCTTGACAGGGGGAGGCGGGCGAGGTACATACGTGTTATCCAAGCCTCCCATTGTCGTAGGGTAAACAGTGAGAGGGCGGGCTGGCGGGATGGGGGACAACTGCGGGGCACATATACAGGATGGAAGGAGCTATTTGAAAGCCCATTGCGCGGAGAGCGTGGCAACTTAGTGGCAGCGGTAACTACGCTTCCGTCATTGCAAAGCTTTCATCCGCCACGTACACGAGGCATCTTCCCTTACCCCATTAGCGGCAAGTACCTTCTCATCCGATCGATCTGATCCTCAAATGAGCTTCCATAACGCTTACCTTGCAGCTCCATATAGTTCATCCTAGCAGTGCTAATTCCTGGTTAGTAGTACGTATGCTCGACCCTACCGGTCTTTGTTCCCTCTTTGTCCCCCTCCAAAGTTACAGTTTGAAGATCCCTTAGATCTCACGTCAGACGCACGCGATTTTTGTAGGATGTGCTTCAGGGCGTCGTAGTCTTTTCGGGTCGTTTGGTGCAGCATAAAGTTTCCAAAGCGCTCCACTCGCCGGAAAATGCCGCAATGATCATGTTCACAACATGTTGGCTTCGCTTACTTATCGTTTGATGGAGTCGACTGCGTAAGGCCATCAGCAGGTGGGTTGAATAGGTCATAAATTTCCCGGGAGCCGCGGGCGCCTAACCAGCACCGAGAGCGTTGGAGAAGAACAGAAGTTCATGCGCGATTCAGAGGATCGGTTCATGAACAACTCAACCACTGGAACCATTGGTGGGAAGATACATATACAAAAACAGTGCATGCCCAGAATTCACTCTGAGAACGAGAAGGAGGGGGCAAAGGCAACAAATTACAGGCGTGAGACGCGACGGGCAAGGACTTGATGAGCTTCACCGTGCGTCCCGCGGAACTGTGCTATAGACCGCGCGGTCCCACGCCGACGACATCTTCTCTCGAACCCGTCCTCATCGCCAACTTGCATTAGAATTTATGATAATTCAAGAGGATCTCGCGGCATCCGCTTCAAGTTCGAACCATTGCCATCTTAGATCTAGCATTATTGCCCGGTCCCTACATAATGGACCATCAATGTATGAGGCGTTTTTGATGAAATTAATTTTTACAGTCGTGATGCGTTCTCCGAGTCGCGAACACGATGCTGGCTACTAGTAAATGTCAGTTATGCACACTGAGCACAGTTCAAAGACCGTCGTTCAGACATTCACCCGCAATCATTGGACCCGGGGTGCTGAATTGCCCCGTCCCGAACACGTCGGAACAAATCTCGTCAATCTTGGGCATCGGAAATGACTGCATCGGGGCGTGTTGTGAAATGCCCGTATGTATACATTGTCATGTCACTGCATCACCGCGGCCCGCATGAGCGATGTGGCCCTGTTGGTCGGCTTGGTCAACTTTGTCGGAGACTTGTATTCACTCCGACCATTGCAAAACAACATACCTCACAGAGTCACCTATGTCAAGTCACGGTTTGAGAAGCATAGCGTCATACCAGAGCCGCAGGAGACTGAGCTGGCGGCTCAGCTGGTGGAATTACGACTGGGTGTCTCGGGTAAGATCCAAGGTTTCGTCTGCAACATACTTCCAGTCAGAAAACAACTGTTACTGGCATCACAGGGCCCCCTTGAATTTTGTGTTAGCTGTGTGCCGATGATTAGGAAAAGAGCGAGATACTCGGATGTGTGGCCTTGGGAACTCAGCTTCTTGAAAGGTTGGATGGTTCCACTAACGTGGATGCTAAGCTAACACTGACAAGATGCGGCGAAGAACAGGTACGTCACCGCATTCACACGGTTTTCAAACAACCCCCATTTGACACCCATCAAAGAAACCATCGAGGCTGTAGTGCAACTGTAGTGAGCCAGAAAAGTTGGATCCCAAGGCCTGCATGCATTGGCAGATCGATGACCTCCCCACTTTGGTTCAATGGTCTGCAGTCTGGACCCTGGAATCATACTGGACCGTGTTTCGATGAACGAACAAAAGGGTGGGGACGACATTGTGTAGCGAGCCGGTCCCCATTCTAGAACCATTCTCGTGGAACACATTTTTCAAATATGGGAGGGTGTACCAGGCTTTACTCCAACGTATCCATGCAACTGACGCTGGTTACTTATTGACCGTTTTCTACTTTTGCTGCTGGTCTGTTGGCGCACGACCGTTCCTGTGAACGTTCAAGTTGACGGAACCTTCATAAGTATGTGTAATATCTCAGATCTGGATGATGTACCGTTGGCTAATGATTATGGTCAGAGATTTGGTTCGACCCCGAAACATCTCAAGTATTGTCGCGAATCGGAAAGGGAGGATATGTGTATGTCGTTGATTGGAGGGTTGCACAAGCCGCCGTGGTTTATCATATCCTATCCGTGGGTGGTCCCATCACCGTCGAACCATCATAATGACGTACGATGCCATGGCGTGGATCTGGTACAAGGCGTCTTTACCAAACCTGTCGCGTTGATGGATTTTCTCAGACCCTTTCTGGCAGGTCACGTCACTCGCGCCCGAACGAGTGTCGTCTCCCGCGAAGTCGTACTGCAAGTTATCTCGGGCTTAAACTGCCGCCCGACTCGTATGACATCTATTCATGGGGAACTCACCATCAGGAGCGCCGGCGGTCAGGAATCCAAGATGATAAGACCGCTGATGGATGATGGAGCCACGCTGTTGAACTTGTTTACAGCATCGTTCCCATCAGCCAGCATGTGGCATCCGTGATTCTACCCTCGCAACGCTCCACATTTTCAAGCCAACCACTTTCTCCCTTGCTCAGGCTGTCACTAAACGTGTCGGTTGCAACGCATGAATGATTCATCGTCTGAACAAAGATAGCACAGAGCGTTCCGATGAAGTGGTACGAACGTTGAGTTTGACGGTGTTTCACAGGCTGACAGTGTTATTCATAGCCTACGACTTTCATGGGGTCCCAGTGATGCATTAATGTGCTTCTTATGGTCTCAGACGGACCTTGTCGGATTCGGAACACCCTCTTTTGACTTCATCGGGGTTGGTCGCTGGGTTTCTGCGCGTCTTTACACACCGAGCCAATGTACTGAAGTACAGCTTTCCTGCCACCTCTCGCACGCACGCTGCAGGTTATTCATCCGAACCCACGTAGTTTTAAATTCACTAGCGTGTTGTCTTGCCGCCTCTTGAAAGGAGACTACCGATTTCCGAGCACTTTGGAATGGAATACATCGACCGCTAATCCCTACCTTGGATATGCTTGGCGCGTACACGACACGGGTTACTTACAACATGAAGGTTCTTCATCTTGGAGCATGGGACTCAACATCTGTTGTGCAGAGACCAAAATGAAAGACCGAAAAGATGAGCATGAATACCTACTATAATGGGTTGCTGTGTGCATTATCAAACCATTGACCAAGAGTTTGTCCCCACCCAGATGGCAGTAATCATAAACATGTCTGCAATGCGAGTGTCATTCAAGTTGGATGTGCTCCTGCTACACCAGGACGGTTGGTCACCGCAATCCTGACTATGCTCCGATTCATACATACTTGAAATGGCCCAGATTACTTCCATGCATGTGGACGGCGGCACTACGGCGGCATCCAGCCCCCGCCACGACTTCACCTCTGCCGAGTTCTGTTGTTTCGGCTGAACAACACAGTCGGAATGACGAGCTGCGCTAGTAGTTGGGTATGAACTAAGTATTGAGAGTTGCTCTCGGGTGTGTACAGTCTCCAGCTTCCCAAATCACTCTCGAATTTTGATATCCGCACACATCGGATTATTACACGCACCGCAAGCCGGTAACATACGCAAAACTGATGTACATATATCAGTACGGTGCGACGCAGATAAAGCGCACAAAACACAGTTCACCGTCACCGTGACCTTTCACTCAGGCTCCTGGCGTGCCACGTACGATGATGTCCACATCGGCAACAACGAGTCTCGGTGCGTACTAAAAGCTTGGCCGCATATCTGCTGACCGTTGGACAAGAGTACTCGCCGTTCGCCGAACTCGATGGCGGTAGTGATACGCGTGCAGTTGCATTTTCGCCTGACGGAAAGTACCTCGTCAGCGGCCACAAGGATACGGTTCGAATGTGGGAGATGGAGGATGGAAAATGGAAAATGGCAAGGATACTGGAAACGCCACCGTCTGCCCAATGCCTCTCCGTGGCGAACAATAGCGAATGGATTGCGGCTGGGGCAACGATGGGCTGGGTATTTGTTTGGAACGCAAGGACGCTCGAAAGAAAGCTTGCGCTCACCGTGGACAGCTACTTCAGTAATAACGGAGTCGACTTCTCGCCGGGCCCGACGAGTCGTCTCGTCGTCGCATCGGCCAGCGGCACAGCTACCGTTTTTGACGTTACAACTGGTAAACGAGTTTTGTTACTCCGATGCCATTCAAGTGGGGTGATCGCAGCGAAATTCTCGGCTCAAGGGGATCGTATCGCGACAGCTACTGTCAATTCTGTTCGAGTTTGGGACGCCAGCAATGGTCGCGTGCTCGCGGACATCGCAGTAGCGGTTACCCCTCAGTACAACACTGGCCTACTTTGGTTCAAGGACCACCTCTTTGTCATATCTAGGAACAATAAACTCGAGAAATTTAATCTGTCTACCTGCTCCGAGTCTGGCTGCGAGGTCTCGGAATGGACAGTGCCAAAAAACCATTTAACCTCCTGCATTGCTCTACTCAATCATGGGAAATCGGTTGCACACTCGTCAGAGCATGAAATAACACTTTGGGACACGTCGACGCACGCGCAGTCCGCTGTCATCAAAGATCCTCAATACATACAGTCGATCGCCCTCTCCCCTGATGATCGATTTTTAGCGATCGGTGGAGACCACGGGAACATCAGCATCAGAGCCCGATGTCACAGTAATACTGTAAGTATCGTTCGCACAGTTCAAGTTGGATCTTGCGTGCGCGAATGGCTTCCTTTATCTGACAAATCTTTTTGCATAGGATCCAGTTCCATCATTATCTACTTTACACCCCACTTTTCAGGAACCTGATATCCGGATCGACGACATTGTGTTCGACTCATGGAAGAACGATCGGCTCGAAGATGCGGAAGAGCAACTGACCGCAACGATCGCGGAGTCCCGGATCCGAATTATCATCTACTCGCCTGTCGGGCCCTTGTTCGAGCTCGTAAGCGAGCCTGGGGTGACGCACTTGTAGATGCCGAAACGGTAACAGTTTTTTTGCATTACTCTCATACACTCGAACGCTGACGTCAAATCATGCCAAGGTTATCGGCGTTCAACCATCTGTTATTGCTTATATTGCGAAGGGCATAGCACATGTCGGAAACGGGGAACGACACAAGGGGTATCGGACGTGCGACATCGCACTTGAGCGTTTTCACTCCTCTCACGTCACTGTTCTTCTTCTAACCAAGGTCTGTACTTTCGAGCTCTGCTCCTTGCACTTGCTAGAATCCATCAGGCTATTATCGTTTTCATGGCGGGCGAGTGCGAGGACGCGCTGTCGCGTTTGGACGACCTTATTGCGACGGTGCATCACAACTCGATTTGCTATGTAGTCCAGGCAAGTTCGTAATCAGGTAGTGACTACACAGCTAACCTGTCCAACAGGCGTATATGCATCTTCTCCTTGGGAACGAGCACATGCAGTGCGGTGACCACGATAACGCGATACCGTCGTTTGACCATGCACGTTCCCAAATGCGAGACCACAAGAGTCGATCGCTCGCGATGGTTTCACTGGTAGGCTTCTTGGTGTGCATAGTACTACACTTGAACGAGCTTGCCGTCTCTGACAGATATTTGGATGGGATTTTGATAATCTCGGCACCATGATTCAACGACGTCTATGTGAAGCCTTGTATGAAGCGGGTCGTATCAAAGACTCAGTCGAAATTTTTCACCAAATAATGAATGAATTGGGAGAGGAGACGGACCTTGAGGCCGATTATCTTGAGTGGGCGGTTGGTGGGTGATTGTGCGTTTGATATAGATTTTGTCGCTCGACAACGTTTCTGCTAGACTTTAGAGGACGAGCTCTTGAGAGGTCGGAACATCTCGGAGATGTAGCGTTGGATGCCCAGCGACATGAGGAGGCCATCACCTGCTACACGACCGCGTTATCTTTCAACCCCCCTTCCCCACAAGATATCCTCATCAAACGATGCAAGTCATTTGTCGTAACCGGGTTACTGAAAGAGGCCGTAGACGACGCAGACCAGGTAGATTGTTCGTGCATTTCATCTGTTCTTTGACTGACTTATCACCATCAGGTAATCAAGCTCGATCCGTCATCGCCATCGGGCTACGAGATGAAGCGTGAAGCCCGATTGAAAGCAAAAGACTACGACGGTGCAGCTGATGTCTTCAACTTGATGCTCTCGTGGGTAGTGGGTTCACCTCATCCAAACATCCCTCGTAAGTCGGATCCTCTCCCTAGATTCTTTCCTTACCCATATCCACCCCCCTTCCCCCCCTCCTCCCTTACTCATTACTGTTTGAAACGTGAATTGTTCATGTCATTCGACAGAGCATGGCGACAAGTACATTAGCCCGTCGCGCGTACAAGCAGCGATTCGTAAAATCGTTCAAAAGACTCTCTGCCATGTTCCACGCGTGCTCATTAACACGGTCACAGGCCGTCTCCAAAATAGAGCCGAACAAGCGTCTGCATTCGAATCCGAGCCCATCTTCAAGGAGCTTATATCGTCGATGGAAACGCACATTGATTATTCTCGCATCAAGGTTGAAGTACGAAAATACTTCCGATACGTGATGCTATCCCACAAGTGGGAAGAAAACGAGCCGTTGTACCAGCGAATGCTACACGTAACAGTGTACGATTTAGAGAAATCTCTAACTCACGACAAGTTGCAAACCTTCCGCAAGGTCGTTCGGGATGCTGGAATCATTTGGGCTTGGAGCGACACATGTTGTATCAACAAATCGGACCATTTCGTGCTGCAAGAAGCTCTGGTTGCCATGTTCGAGTGGTACAGGGGCTCGTTCATGACGATCGTCTTCCTCCGCGGTGTTTCTTCATCATCGCAAAAAGGTGCTCTCGCGGGAAGCATTTGGAATAGCCGTGCCTGGACCTTACAGGAATACATTGCTGCCAAAGTCATCCGGTCCTACACAGAAGACTGGACGTTGTATCTCGATCTGGATCTACCAAACCACAAGGAGGTACGGGAAGTGATTTTGGAGATGGAAATGGCCACCCGTGTATCCGCAGAGCAGTTTACCGCACTTCGACCGGGCTTGACCAGCATTCAGGAGAAATTATGTCTCGCTTCCACCCGTGAGACGACGCACGTGGAGGATGCTGCATACTCGTTGTTAGGTATTTTCTCCGTCGCCGGTCTGTCTGCGATATACGGGGAAGGCGAAAAGTCTTTCGGCCGTCTATTGGATCACGTTCTTAGTCGATCTGGAGATGTGAGCATCCTTGCGTGGACTGGTGACTCCGGCACCTACAACAGCTGTTTGCCTGCCCACACCACTGTGTTCAACAAATCAGCAACATCACATCTTCCACAACCCATTCCAGACGATGAGATGGAGAACCTTGTCGCAGCGCAGCGCACTTGTGCATTCGACCTCGACGCAGCTCTGAGGTTGTACGATTGTCTTTGCGAACTTCCACTACCGTGTTTTGTGGCCACCCGAATGAAACTGCCATGTATCGCTTTCCAGCTCCCACACCTTACGCCTTATCGAACTCGCTCAGGTCATGTTTTCCGCGCGCGCACCGAGCCTTTTGGGATGATCGACATAACGACGAAACATGATCTATCTCGGGTGGGCCCGCTGTATCTGATCCACCCATGGATTGAGGCCATGCTAGATCGCGAGCATGCGCACGCGTTCATAGAGGAGGACATTGCGCCGCCCCTCTCACCGATCACAGAAGCGATCTCTGGAGAGGACGTCGACCGGGGTCCCTCGGTCGTTGCTGAATCTGAATATTCGCCACGCCCTGCGTTGGTTCATACGGTACCGATGGACAGGGAGACGCGCGCACGACGGCTCGTTGCTCGCCTCAGACAGCCTTTTGGTGCATTGTTGGTGGCACTGGCATCGGCAGGTCGAGATTACAGGCGGGTTGTGGCAGATAGTCTGGTCACAGTACAGTTTCAGGAGAAGGTTTCCCTTACTTGTATCCTGAACAAAGTGCGGACACTCGACATTTTGTAGCTAGCTAGCTTCCAGTGGAAAGCTACTGTGTCATCCTTGCGTGCTCCTCTGGTGGACATTCCCAACTCCAACATTAGGATGGTGTCAAAAACAGATCTTCAACAGATCACCTCATTGGACATGGAGGTAACTACACGCGATTGCGAAGTTCCAACAAACGAAATGTATGTAGTCAAGGATGCATCCATGTAAGACCGACGGACAAAACGATAGGCAAGGCTCAGCACATCCATGGGAACCCAACAAAGTATTGTGAAACTAGATATATTAGAGTACGTCGAGCATCTGTGCGTTCGCTATCAGCACACTCAACGACGTGTCGTCCTGCACCCGGACAGTGATAAGGCTCTCCGAAGCGACCCTCCTGTACTCCGACACGTGTTGACGCGTCGGCGTGAGCAACAACGCGCCGAAAGGTTGTCTCAGCCGAGCGACAACCCGGAGGGCTTCCGATTGTTTGTCTTCCAGAGATATGGGTAGAGGCGACAGGAGCGACGCCGTGTCTTGAGATCGCGCGGCAAAAAAATCAAACTGCGAAGCAAGCCATGTCGAAAATGAAGACTGATCCTCTGGTTGCTCCTCGGATAGCGTCTCGAAGACACTCCTCACGACGGGCTGTCGATCGAGAAGAAAATCGATCCATGGATGGACCAGGGTCAGAGATTCCAATCTCGAGAGATCTTCAGTGGAGCTAATCTCGACAGTTCCAAGGGCATCCGCCTTCGCACGAAACAAGCGTTCACTCGGTGTTCGAGTTGCTGACACACGGCCCAGTTTGAAAACGAGACATGGAAGCTTCATCCGTTGTCCTACAAACAGCGGTACAGGGAGATAATGCAGTTGGTCATGCAGCTCCATAGCCAATGTGATGTCAAGTGGAGAAGATCGCAGTCGGGCTATGCTCGTATCCATGTCGCGGATTGGAATGGAGGAGGGAATGTGCGACGTGGGTAACTCCTTGAACACGGCGATCTTGCCCGGGAGGCAGCTATTGAAGGTTCCTGATGTGCCTGTCCAAGCCAGGATGCTCGTGTCTCCAGAACTCGTAAGTAGCTGGGCCAAGAGACGACCGAGTGCTTGGTCCCCCTCTCCATAAACGACTGGTAAGGACGTGGAGAATATTCCGAACAATGAGTATGCGGCATCCTCCTCAATGGTCGTTTGCCGTGTCGACGCTAGAGAGAGCTTCATACGTATATCATCGAGACCCGGCTGGAGTGCCATCAGGCCATCTGCAGAGACACCCGTCGCCTCCTCCATTTCCGAAAGTATCTCAGGCGACTCCTTGTGGTTGGGAACGTCGAGGACCCTGTAGAGCGTCCAGTCCTCGTTGTAGAATTGGACCACCTGTGAAGCATGATACTCTTGGAATGTCCACGCACGCGAGTTCCAGATGCTCTTGATGAGATCACCGCGTCGTGAAGGTGAATGAACATCGCAGAGTAAAACGAGAGTCAGAGTAGAATTCCGGTACCATTTGAACATGGAAACCAGCGCCTCTTGAAGGACGAAGTGATTCGCCTTGTTGATGCAACATGTGTCACTCCAGGCCCAATCCAAACCCGCATCCCGCACCATTTTGCAGAACATCTTGAGTTTCGCATGGGTGGGCGATTCATCGAGATCGTACACCACAATGTGGACAACTTGGTCGAACAATGGCTCGTTTGCCTCCCACTTGTGTGAGAACATGGCATATCGATAGTACTGCGTGACTGCATGTATGATGCTGGCACGATCGATGTTTGTTGTTGTGGAAGAGACCAATTTGTTGAAGGTCGGAAGGGATTCGAAGGCAGCAGCTTGTTCGGATTTATCGAGAAGCCGGCCAGAGTTGGTATTGATGAGTACGCGCGGTGAGTCACGGATAGCATCTTGAACTGCCCTTCGGATTGCCTTTCTCGTGTCTCCTGGGGTTACGTATTGATGAAGGTGTTCTGCAAAGCATATCAATACGTGACATTGAGTATGATGGGTAGATAATCTCACCAAGTATTTCTGGTTCTGAGGACTGCGATATCCGCGAAAGCATGACCTCAAACGCGCTTATTGCATTTTCATAATCACCTCCCCTGTGTAATGCTGCATGCTTCCTCTCGTGACCCCACGGGGACAAGGGATTAAGCTCGATCGCCTGATGATGCTGTTGGTGACAGCCATCATGAGGCAAAATGACACACCTTGTTTGCATCCTTTAATGCGGCTTTCCACGAACCCATGCATAACTGTGCCTTGCTGCGTTTGATAAAGAGATCCTGTGGGGTGGCGGGACCAAGAGCCAGTACGTGTGAATAATGAGAGATGGCGTCACGATGTTCTCCGGTGCTCATTGCAGTATCTCCACGGCTCTCTAGCTTCACCAAGCAACGGCGCTTGAAATCTACCACACAACAATCGCATCAACAATGACACTTCCTCGTTATAGCCACTTACCAAGAGCCCACTCTACTTGTTCATGATGTACATTTACTTCCTCTCCTAACTCATCCACCATTTTTAGATAACACTCGCTAGCATCCATCATGCGGTCGGTTGTTTCCAGAAAATCACACAGTGCACGGTAGATTGTGAATCTCGGAACCGAAAACTCGAGATAAAGAGTGTCAGGACAATAATGCGGAAAATCCAAGGGTCGATTAAGATGCTCACATCGGTAGCAGAAGCCAAGGTGTCGTCCCATGAGTGGTTCGTCAAAGACGCGCTTGCCCACTCCTTCAAGAGTCGTACGATAGATGATTGACCGAGGGTCGCATGAAGCATCGTGGCTTTGTCACCTCGCACTGCTTTTGATGAAATGATATCGTCGTTTTCTAAAGGAGAAAGGCATCTATGGATGAAATCTACGGGAAACCGTGAACATAACCAACAAAACAAATCGTACACAGCTCACCGGTAATCTAATTGACATCGGCTCCACTCTTGTATGCCTCCTTTCTGAGGGTATTTATCAGTTGAAGAACTTCTTCCACAGAATCGCTGATGCGACCTGCTGCGTACAAGGCTTCGCAAAGGTGCTGCTGAATCCGAATGTCCAGATTACTAAATTTCCACCCAAACAACTGTCAGAAGATTGTAAGCGAATAACATGCAGTAGAACAGTGATCGAGATGCTCACCAGCAAGATCGGCAAGAAATCCGGTTCCCGATAGTGTCGTACTTGGGCTCGGGCACTTTCAAATGATTGTGTTGCGCCTTCATAATCATTGTGGTCCATCTGCGAGTTTCCAAGAAGAAAATACATGTATGCCTGTGGGAATATCAGCGGACATATTCTCCGTGCCACAGAATGTTGTGCGTGTACCTGAACTGCATAGCATAGTGATTTATGAGGGATAGTAGCTATAAGATCGTCTATGCGAGATATCGCATCAAGATGTTCTCCAGTCATAAACACGATTATGGCCTAAGGGAATGAGAGGTTGAGGTGTAACAGAGGATAGAATACAAACCTTGACGAGGAGGAGAAAAGAGGTGTGAGATGGGTGGAACCGCTGAAATGCGATGTCACATATCCGATAAGCCTTGTCCCTTTCACCCTTTCCGACGTGTGCCACACTCTTTGCAATAAATGCGATGATGGATGACTGAATGCCGATAGCCTTGGTACAAACACATTGACGGGATCCTCATTGTATGTGAGAGAACAGACTACGTACCTTTTCGGCATCTTCAAGTGCTGTATCCCACTTTCGAAGACGAGCATGCACGAGAGCTCGACTGGCAAGCAAATGATGAATTGGATTTTGAGAGTTAGCCATCGCTGCGGTCAGGAAGGCGTCCGTGTCTTCGAGTTGATCGTGCTTCCATGAATCAAGCGCAGCGTGGTCGATCACCATGTCAGGTTCCTGGAGCGTAGGATGTATATGAGACAAGGGGAATGAAACCTACATGGAAAGTCCATCGGGAAAAGTAAGTTACTGAGATACGCCATATTTCAATAGGCTACGATACTCACAATGAAATGAGACAGGCTTTTAATGGTGATTTTCTCATCCTTTCCACCAACTACGAGAAACCGGTCGTCGGGTGAGAATGCAATGGAATGTATGCCTTGACTGTGTCGGATGAGCCCAAGCTGAATATGCGTTGACGTGTCCCAAAGTGATACGGTATGCTCGGTTGAGGATGCGATAAATCGACCATGCTTTGGCAGAGCGATCCACGACTCATACTTGATCTCAGGGACTGGCCATTCCATGATCGCCATCCCGGTGGTTGAGTCGAATCTCTTGATGGTACTCTTGGATACGACAAACAGGTGATCGTCGGACCAGACAAGACCGTTATTGTAGATTGGGGTCACTGCTACTTGAATCTCGACAAGCAAATGTCCGTTGGTGCTGTCCCAGACTTGAACAGCCTGAGAC
>JBBPTB010000375.1:0-22534 GCA_038093875.1 Boletus tylopilopsis | reverse complement strand
CCAGCTGCCTTAGGACCATATAAATGTAATACATACCATATAAACAATGAGGAAAAATTATCTGTCACAAAACTATATGTTCTCTTCCTCACCAGTGTTGAATTTTTTCTGATGTTTTCTGACCGCCATTTTCTTAGAAAATGGATCTGGAGCATCCAAATAGGTCTATCTATATGCTCCATATCTCATTGCATCGAAATTTTGGTTGTGCACTTGTAATAAAAATTACCCCAGGTAGTGTATGGTCTTGTCCATGGTCGACTGCAATGCTGGAACAAGGTTACTCTATCATGGGTCCTGGAATGAATGTATGCAGTATGTGTCCTCACGAATCATGCTTTCTCAAATACAACACATCTTCCACACCTTGTCGCTTGTTGTCATAGTGGACGTGATCTTGTGCCACATCTCATCAATATTTATGTGACCATGGGAGTCAGGAGAAGGGTTACATCGCACTGCAGGTATCTCTGGCAAGTCGTCAATATACTCTGGTGTTAACGTAGAACCTTGCGGGTATGGTCCATGTGTAGTTGCCGAGTGGATGGTTCGTATTCGACTGTGCATCGTGGTGGAGAGAGAGAAAGAGAAAGAGAATAGGTGGGTCAATTGAGGAAGGTGGATATTTATATGCAACATCTCGTGTGCCAGTTGACATAAGTGTGATGAAACATCGGGGTTTCAAATTATGCCGCATTTCCACGTTTGTGTCAATTTGCGGTAGATTACAAGATCAGAACTTGTCCAGATTGATCAGAACATCAAATCAGATATCTATGGAATCACCGCAAACAGAAGGATATGTCAATTTGCGGGGATTGTGACTATGGACATTCTTGTAGTGTATGCATCTATATTCAGTGTCCTTCGACACGGACATGTTTCATTTGCACACTCCCAGACATGCTTGTTTGTCCGACATGCTGGATAACCTCCAGCTCATTGCCTTCCTCGCTCTCCTCCCGTCGATGCTTACCAAGGAACTTGTCCATAGGGCCAGCATGGGGTTCTGGCGTAGAGCGTGTCCGCACCCATTGTGACTCCAGCAAAAGTTTTGCCGTGTGTTCTCCACCCAGTTCCACAATGGCATCGTACGATCCATAGTCCTTGTTGGCAAGGAGTACCTTCTGAACTCTTGACCATTTTTTTAAAATTAACGTCAGTAATACTGATTGGGTTGATGTCGACCTTCCACCGTGCTTTGCTCAATGATCTCTTGTCGATGGGGGTTGCAAGACGGAATCGCAGGAATGTGTTCGTCAATGTGATCCCCTTGCTTGCTGATCCCCATCGTCATCATCATCATTCCAGTTGTGCTTCAGTCGTAATGGAAGACTCACTGTGTTTGCTGATGAACTGGTCCACCTGCTTTGGCAGATCTGCGGGAGGATTTTTGACATGCACTCGTCGAAGTGCCTCAGCCATGGGCGATCGCTCATCCCACACTGAGATCATGAAGGCAGTCACCATCGTGATGAAGGGGTTTGGCTTGCTTGTGCCCTTCTTTGTCGGGCATGATTCCCAGGATGCCCCCACTGTGGCATCGGCCACCTCCTTGGAAGTCGCAGACGTGGAGACATTCCACTGCTTTGGCGAGAAAACTTGAGGGAGGATGCCTGCGAATATGAAGGACACAAAGAGAGCTAGCGCGTGCAGTGCGTTGCAAGAATCATAGTTGTCTCTCACCCACTCATATACCTCCCTTGTGAGCGCATGCTCCTGCTTGATGCTCGCATGATCGATCGTCCATTTCCGTGGAAGAACAGTCTTGTGCAATACCTTGTGGTAGCTGCTGACCCTGTATGAATGAACCAACCACGCGCTCTTTGGAGCCCTCTGTGATGCGAGCTCAGATGACTCTTCGATCGTCAGGTCCTCGATCTCCCGTGCACTCAGGCGAGTGATCACCCCTCCAGACAGTAAGCTTCTCACCGCTTCCCTTCTGTCCACCACATTGAACGGCAGCCAGACATCATGAACTATCAGGTTGCTTGGTCTACCTCGAGCTCTGGGAATGGGGTTCGCTGACCATGGGACGTGATGTATGCTCAGTTTCTCAGCAGCCTGCACAAGGATCACCTTCAGTCGATCGCTCCTCGCCGCAGTGAGATCGTGATCCAAAGCTCCGATTGTCCATCTGTTGTTCATGATCTCATCCTGCAGCGCTTCCAGCCTGTCAATGGCTACCGAGAGAATCACCTGGAACATGCCCTTCTGCGTGAATGGGACGTCCCTCCTCATCTTCACCTTGTCGTATGCCATGTCGGTAAAGTATCGGAGTGGTTTTGGACCACAGGCAGGGATGGCAAGGGAGACGGTGGATCGAGCACCACCTTCCCTTTGTGGGTTGACAGCGATGAAGAGGTTAGAGAGCACAGCATCATCACAGGCAAGAGGGCGATGCTCAGCCATCCACGCCTTGAGGGCATCCTTGCGACGTTTCGCAGACGCCCTTGCGAGCACAGAGGGGTTGTTGCCAAGACCCAGCTGGATGTCAGTGAGAACAGCCTCTGACACAAGCTTCTTTACGTCGTCCAGGTAGGTCTGGAGACATACTTGGAGCACATGTCTGCAGATGTCATCGAAAGTGGTGTACTGATTGTGTGGGTTCGCAGCAAGAGGGTGTTCCACGGCATGATGGATAGTAAAGCGAGCGCAAGCAATCTGGAAGTGAGTGAGTGAATAAAGGAAGCAGGTTGTGGAGGAGGGAGAAATGTTTGGGATCAGTGGACGGCATTTCTCACCTTTGCCAGGTCATCACTGTAGGTGAGGGAGAGGCACCTCTCTGAACACATGACTGGTTGTGTGCCAGGATTGAGTCTTGGCCACTTGGAAGCACAAATGACAAGCTTGTTGGTGAGAAAGTCTAGGTAGGAGACCATGTCCTTGTTGAGAGAAGGGAAACCGTCATGAAGAATGCCGAGAGAGAGAAAGAAGGGATCCATGAGCTTCCTGGCAAGGACTTTGCCAGAACCAGTGTGGGCATAGTTGAGGGTGCATTCAAGCATAGAGAGGAATTCGATCGCATATGGGTCTACTGCGGTGGGATCTTTGTTGCGGACGTGGGATCTGTTTCGAGTCCATACAAGCTCGATGAGGCTGGTGATGGGGAAGGTAGCCCATTGGAAAAGGTTAGGGATGACCTGTGAGAGAGAAGGAAGGAGAGGGGGGAGGGGAAGTTAGCGAGAGGACGAAAAGAAAAAGAAAAGGAATATTAAGATTAAGATCAAGATTGAAAAGGAGTGAAATACTGGGATGACATACCTCTGGAACGAAAGGGTGAAGGCAAGACTTGATGGGATCCATGACGGAAGGATGATTGAGTTGCTTGCAGATCTTGAGGATGACATGTTCATAGAGGACACTAAGAGAAAGCAGGGAGGAGGTTGTTAGAGGGGGAAGGTGGAGAAAGAAGGGAAGAAGGAGAGAAGGGATGTACGCTCCTGAACGTAAATCTGGTTGTATGCGATGGAGATCGAGGACGAAGGTCTGTTCGAGTCTGATGGCCTGTGGGATGTCTGGGTCTTGTAAGGCCGTGGAGAAGCATTGGTGGGGAAGAGTATGCTGGCAGTGTTGAGACCTAAGATTGAAGATGCACTTGTCACAAGACAATGTGGCGAAGAGACCACCGAGAACTGTGGTTGCAAGACCGAGTTGAACATAGTGGAAATGAGTCTGATTCCTGACGCAATGAGATATTTGATTGTAAATTTGAGAGTGGACACCATGTAGGACTGGAGGGCCTCTAGGAGGGTCATCATCGAAGAGATGGTTGTTGGGGTGGTCATGATCTAGGGGAGGGAGTAAGAATCTGTTGATTGTGTTTATGATTTGATCGAAGGGTTGAAGGGACCTCCTAGCCTGGACATTTCCAAGATGTTTTGTGAAAGCAAGGGGGTATGGGTCGTAGATTGGACGAGAGGAATGAGGAGGATTAGGGGGAGGTTGTGGACGGATATTATTGTTGTTGTTGTTGTTGTTGTCTGGTGGAGGGAAAAGTCTATGTACTTCTTTGAGGTTGATGAGGCCACCAGAGAGATTGAAATTTGCAGGGATGCGATGAAGGACACGAAAGTCAAGTTGGTTATATACAGGAATGTGGTGGTCGATGTCATTGTGACAAGAGCGAAGGTCTACTGGACGACGTTCTGGGTGAGTGTCTGGAAGATCATAAAGGTCACCATGGACTGTGTAGAGCGAGACCAGGGACATTTAGCCAGCGGTCGACCTTTTGAAATCTAGAAGAGAGGGAGGAAGGGTGATTGTGAGAGGAAGGAGAGGAAAGAAGTGATAGAGATGACATACTGTATGTGGTGTGCGATGGAGAAAGCGACGAGATGGATGTGTTTGAGGTTCCTGTCCTTCCTCCAGTTGTCACGTTCTAGGATTTGATCATTGGGGTCTGCGGAGATGGGTTGGTTCTGACCATAGCGGATTGTGCAAGCGACAGGGACGTTGTTCTGAAGGAAACCATCTGATTTCCAAGAGTTAGGTGCGTTTTGTACCCAAGGAAGCCAATGAGAGCGAATGTTGCGATGCAAGGATAATATTTTAGGGAGGGTGAGCTCAAACTTTCTATCCGATTCTGGAAGCCTGCCACTTTTTGATTGAGAAAAAGAAGAAGTGAGTGGGGAGGGGGTGGGATTATAGATAGATAATACATACAAGATGGAAGTGGCGTTGAGGGCTTGGATGTTTTCTCTTGTTGGGGGATCTGGGTAAGGAGTTGTGCAGAGAACGTCCTCAATGTGGGACATGTCAAAGAGAAAAGTGAAAAACATGACAAGCATGTTGGCGTGGATGGGGAGGAGAGCGGAGGAAGGTGCATTGTGAGGGGACATGTCAGGGGGAGTGTCAGGGTTTTCTACGAGGGAGGAAGGAACCATTGTGATCCAGATTTCTTCCTGTGCCAAGGAACCTAAGTAGAGCATTCTGCCTGTTGTGGAGAAGGGGAGTTGAACATGGGTATCTGGCCAGAGCTTGAAGAGACGCATGAAGGAGAGGACAACGTTCCAGTTTCTGTGTGGTGGGACATGGGTGTCTAAGGGGAGGAGAGCATCAATGCCAATCCTTGCACCAAGATAGAGAGTGAAGTCTAGGAAATGATCTTTGGCTTGAGTGACGACGTCTGGATGTGAGACATTGAGAGAGAGGCGATGGTCGATGGTGATGTTGTTACGTTTGTGGAGAAGGGCTATGGCTGCGCGCTGGTTATTTGAGCGATGGAGGGAGTGAAGGTGAGAGAGAGAGATGGGTTGTGGATGAGAGGAGTGCCTAAAGATAGCATCGTAGTCTCTATTGATTGGATCGTGAGGATCTGTGTAGTGAAGGATGTTGTCATGGATCTCGGACTGGTTCAAGGGGTCATCTGTGTGATGAGGAAGGGGGATTCTAGCGAGGTCGAAGGGACCATCATTGTGGTTAGGAAGGGGGGGGTATAATATTATTATGTTTGGGAGGGGGATGAGAGTTGGAGTCGTCGAGCCAAGGGTCGGTGACTTGGATGGGATTGTTAAGAGGAGAAGAAGGGGGAGGGTGAAGGGGAAGCAGGTGTGAATGTGGGATGGGGTTGCGACGAGGGGAGTCGTCATAATTACCAAAGCCGACAAGCAAGTCCAAATCACTGTCTGACTCGTCGTTGCTGTTAGGAAAGAATGGGGGAGAGAGGGAGATGAAACAGAGGAAGAAGATAAAGAAAAGAGAGAGGACATACCATGGAAGAAGGGGAGGGGTAGAGGGGGTGATGGGGGGCATGGAGGAAAGAATATTTGGAGGAAGAAGGAACGGAAGAAAAATTATAAAGGAGAAGGGGTGGGGAAGGACGGTCGGAAGAGGGAATGGGACTATGTAGTATCAGCAAAGTATGGTGCAGGGACAGATAAAGAATATTGAAATGAAACGAAAGGAGGGTAATTAATGAGGGAGAAAGGAAATGATTTGAGAAGGAATGTCGAGATTGGAGGGAAGGATCTGAGATGGGGAGGTCGGGAGAGGAAGCTTGGGATGAGGGATAAGAAGAGAAGGGAAGGTGGAGGGGATGAGAATGAGAGGATAGGATCTGGAGGGGTGAATGGAATAAGCATGGACTTACCGAAAAGGGATGAGGTTCACGCAAAGAGATGGACAGACAGAAAAACGATGATCATTTGAAGAAAGAAAGAGGGACATGAGTCAGACAGACATGTAAAGAAGGGAAGGGTAAAGAGAAGATGAGTTAAGAGAGATTGGAAGCAGTCTTTGCGAGCATCGCTGAGAATTGTTGTTCCGTGATGCCATCAAAAGCGGTTGTGGAGATAACACTAGAGTCAGAATTGGAACCGTCAGTGCTGCCTTCCTTGGTACGCTTGTGAGGTCTGGCTGCCTTGACACTCTCGGCTAAGATAGGATGGAGAATGAGTGGGAGGGGGTGAAGGTAGAGAGAGAAAGACTGACGACTTGTGAGGAAGGACTTGTCGCGTTTCTTTGAGTCGGAGAGTGGATTGGAGGAGGAGGGAATTGGAGGACGGGAGGAAGAGGAAGCGGAGGAAGGAATGGGAGGAGGAGGCATGGAGGCAGCGGCACTGCGAGTTTGACGTATAGTTGAGATGACAGCGGAGGGGGGCTTCATGATCTGGGTGTCAGAGGGTGACGGAGTAGTGATGTGGTGAGGTTGTTGTGCATATCCTGTAGAATAAAAGGAGGTTGTAAGATGAATGGTTAGGAGGATGGATGTACACACGCATGAAGGGTTTGCCACAACGAGCAGTAGGAGGACGAGAAGAAGTGGTTGTGTCATTGGTGGGATCAGAAGTAAGAGACAACTTGTTGACGAGATCTACGAAGGAGATAAGACGACAAGACAGACAGTATGAAGGACAAGCACACACGAGCACCGAGGACATCTATAAAAGGAAATTGGGTTACGGTCAGCAAAAGGAAACAGCGCAAAATGAAGGACAGATGAGATTGTGGTAAAACGAGATATGCAAAATGGCCGCAAAACGACGAATAAGCAAAAATGCGGACAAACTAAGGTCAACAAATTGTGACGACGAGACAGACAAGTGCCGCAAAACGAATGATGATGTTAAAATGTGGTGAACCACGCAAAATGACGTTGGTGCTAAAGTGCGGTGAATTAGAGAAACGCACCTGGATGATTCTGAGACATGATTATTTGAGTGGGTGGTAGAGTCCCAAATGACACATCGACATCCATGGTATTGCCTTTGTTGAACTGGGTTCCAATTGTATCATCACCAGGTTCAGACGGTTCGGTGAAAGGGGACGACTGCTTGCGAGGTATCTGACCTGGTGGGGGAGGTTCAAGGTCCACTTCCACTTCTGGGTAAGGTGGACTTCGGGGAGGAGGTGTCTTGGGAGTGTAGAGGTCATCATTAAGATCGAGCATGACGGAGTCTTCTTCTGCTTGGGTAGAAGTTCGGGCAGTTGTGGCGTCATTAGGTCGTGGTACTGGATCGCCAATGTTATGATCCATCTCAACATCAGACATTGGATGGTGGTCACTGCCATCATTTGACTCGATGGGACTATCTTCTTCCTCTGATCCTGGATTGGGGTGACAAGCTATGTAATATGAGATGTATGAAAATTGTATAAGGTTGACCATAAGTGCAGACCTTCCATATAAGCATCCCACCAGTCAGCACGTGCTGATTTCTCGTTCATGATTTCATTGTTCTCTTGCTGATATGAGAAGAGTGGGAGCATCTGTAGTGGCTCGGCAGAGACCGTAAGTTTCTTGCGAGATGATTTTCCCTTCGAGGAGGATGATTTGGGTGTGTGCTTGAATTCAAAATATATAGCTTCGTCTTCTGGGACAACTTGCTCATCGAATGACGTTGTGGTAGCGACAGGGAATCGCTCAATGTATGCACACTTGCTGAGAAACTGTGGTGACATGGTAAAACAGATGTCAATTGAGAGGATAGATGTCATACCTCCACCATTTGCTCCAACATTTTTCCGAGCTCAGGACGTATAACCTTTGTCTTCTTGGATGAAGCAGATTTCGGAGGCATCCATCCAACATCACAGTTTTGGACAGCCCTGACGACTGCCTCAATTGACTTGCGTTGAGCAACAATCTTGATGCGTTTCTCAACATTCCTTAGTCCGACAGCAAGGCTGAACGTGGCCTTTGCATTCATGACGCCTATGACATCATAAGGGATATTGTCAGGCCAGGTGAGAACGTGGATGGGCTTCTTCTTCTTGGCTTTGTCCTTCTTACTCTGGGGGAGCTGTGTGCCCATGGTGTTGAGGAGGGAGGATGTGATGGCACGTTCGAGAGCAGCACGGAGTGTGGCAGCCCCACCTGTGATGTCGGCAAGAAGAGCAATGCGATAACCAATGATAACACAATATTCATGAATGGCAGCGGAGACGAGTTCGCGGCGGGTGCGAGATTCACTGTTTGTACTGATGGATTTCCAATTAAATGTGTGGTAGCTGAGAAGCCTGGTCGTCCGTGTGATGGTGCCAGCGTCATCGGCATACAGGTCTAACGGGCGTGTGCGTCTCCACCCTGTGGCCCAGTTAGGGAGCTGAATGTCATCCGATTGTCGACCTTTCAGGTTGGCCGCTAACAATGTATCCATGGCCTTAGACTCTGCGATAAGATCCTTCTTCATCAAGGCAGTCCTTTCAACATCGCTGTCAGCCTCTTCCGGTTTCTGAGGTGTGCTGGTGGACATCGCTTGGGCTTCGTCTTCCTCATCATCTTCAGCATCTGCTATTTCAAGATCCTCCTGGAGATCCTCCTCCTCAGCCTTCTGTTTACCTTTACCCATACCTTTACCCTGAGTCTTCTTGCCCTTTGGTTGAGTCTTCTTCTTCTTGTTGGTTTTGGATGATTTCTTTGCCTTTGATTGATCACTGCTATTGGTGAAATATTCTGAAAGTGCGATACTAGTGGCAATACGTTGGGGCTTTGGTATGTTTGAGAGCTGCCACTCCATGTGAAGCAAAGCGGGATAAAAGTGCATGAGAGTTGAAACGGTCTGTAGTCCATGTGTGACTGAGAATAGAAAGAAAACGAGATGATAACCAACCTGATCAACAGCAACAGATGCACAGGTTTGCTGGATATCAGTATGTGCACAGACTGAGCGAATAAGCTCTGCCGTGGGGGATCCGATATCCCACTCTTTGGTAAGCGTCCTGCGCTGATGGATGAACGGGTTGTACCATGATGAAACCTGTAGGAGCACAATGTCAGATACATGGATAATACCCGCATTTTAACATGAATGCTGAATTGCGCTGAATGTGTTTAGATGGAAGAATAAATGCGAACAATATGCCGCAAATTGGACTAAATGCCGAATTGCGGTGGAATATTTTAATATGGACAATATGCCGCAAATTGCACCAGACATCAAATTGCGAGTGGAATAAATCCACGCATTTTTGCACACTTGCCATTATGCGGCGAACCAAGGGTATGACAACGCACCTCAACAAGGCTGTTCTTTACGAGTGAGAAATTGGTGACCAGTACCCCCCAAACGCTCCTTGACATCAATGGCATGCGGCGGTAATGGATGTTCTTGCTGTCCAGGTATAAAACCAACTTGGATTTCGAAGCACAGGTTTCGTAGGCCTTGCGGACGTCCGCACCAGCATGGTCAAGACGACGGTTCTTGGTGAGCTCCTCAACAACTTTTCCCAAGTTTGTAGACACAGCATCCGAATATCTTGCATATGCACGAGTCCACACTTGCGTCTCCTGTCCGAATGCCGCATAGATCTCACGTTTGGACAGATTGTCAACAAACGCCTGGTCGATGCTAGCTCGCACCTGATCTGTAATCGCCCCAAATACAGTCTTGGCAGATCGCAACTCGTTGTAGCATTTCTGCAAGTATATCACCGCAGTATAGCTGTCCTTCTTGTCCGTATCGTCCGTAGGCGACTCAAGGACATGGATGGCCTCAGTCACCATCTCATCGGACCATTCTACCGTATTGAAGCACAAGTACAGGCGCTTTTCCAATGCCATAGTTAAATGGGCCAGCAGCTGTAAACAAGTACACCCGCCTTCAAATTCAATTCTAATCATTAATGTCGCTAACTCACCCCACCATAGTCAGAGATCAAATTGTTGTGAAGCGAAGTCATTTTGAAGAGATCCGAATGTACGTAGTGGTTGGACTCTTTGCGGACGAGATATCCACATAAATCCCAAATATAATCCTGCTTGAGTAACGCGTTGATCTTGTGTGCTGGTGTGTTCTTTGGCACAGACGCTGGAAGAGTGCAATCGCGCCAGTCCTGATTCTGAGCACACATTAACTTGTACGTCTGCTGAACACCTTCTTCAGCAGTCTCCTTGTATGAGTGCGTCCGCAAGTTTGTGGACAGGTGGATCGCCACAGAGTCGTCGCCCGTCTTGGTGATAACCACATCTAGAAAATTCAATTCAATATAATATAAAAAATGATAATCGCATCGATCCACAGATCGCTCACCCTTGTCATACACCGCGACGATCCACTCCCCAGCCATGTCGACGATGCTTTGAAATAGATTGACACGTCCGATCCTTTCATCCTTTTCCTTATCCAAGCCCTTGTTCATAGGATCCCGTTCAAGAGCGCTCTCCAAACTCTTCACCTGCTCCTCCTCCTCCGCTAGAATGGCTTTCTGATCTTCATGCCACATCGTCAATGCAGCAGATCGGTGACGTCCACCCGCAGCAAGGATCTCAGCAGGAGGGTTGGAAGAAAACTCGATGTATTTGAGATGCGACCCATCGGGCATCTGAGTGACGATGTCCGCACGGCGAGTCAGAGAGTCTAGCTTAACCCCCGATTTCTTCATGACGATCGGGATAGCATTCAGGTATTCAAAACGACGCAGCCCATTGATGTTGAACGACTCGATAAGTAACTTTTTCTCCGTATGGTTGAGCTCACGGGTGTTCCAGGGACCGAAGGTAGGTTTGTACTTGAAAATATCCATCTTTGCATATCCTAGCAATGCTGCCTCTGCCCGAGTCTCGAGCTTGAAATGCTCAAAGACTTTCGGATCGACCTGGCGCGCAAGTTGCGGGACGGTGGAAGGTCCGCCTTCGTCACTAGAACTCTCCTGTGTCGGGTTTGGTGCACGTTTCACGATTCGCTTTGGGGGCATGATGATGGTGGATTCACAAAGTAAACGAAAAAAAATTGTGGGTGGTGACAGTGGGATGATGAGATGAAATGGGATGAGGCGCGAACGTCTGTCTTTCAATTTATAACCATCAATGCCTCAAGGTTTGTGTTTGTTCATGTATACGAGCTCCATTCATGTCCGACATGACACGTCAACATCAAACGTGCACGACTGTGATATCAGACAATTTCTACTAATATGGAAACTCATCAATACGATTATCTCCATGTGTGCCCCTCGAACGTTGTGATATTACTAACAAAGAAATTCCATGTCAACATCAAATATCCTCAATGCATGACCTTCATTTTACACATTCATTAACACCCCACACAGCAATATTCCATATATGTAAGGTACTTCTGTGACATATCATATCATGCAATACCGCATATCAATGATATTTCATATTTGCGGGTTAATCATGACCACGTGATATGACGTCATGCACATGCAGATCTCATATTCCCGCAATTTCATCACCATGTCAATTTGCGGGGTTCACAATACTATTTCATTCGATATGGAACTGCATTATCGTTACAAGCTAAGTTGGTCTCTGCATTATGATATTACTTCCCTATCATATCTGCCAGAGTGTTAACATTTTTAGATGACCAAACAACTTAATATATATACTTACTAAAAGGTGTGGACGTTCCAAGTTGTTTGAATGGACAAAGTTCAGTTGTGTTTGAACAGCTTGTCCACGCCCGCGAACAAGTCTGGTAAGCCTTGGAGGAGATTCCCCAAGCCATACAACTGGACCTTCCTCAAAGACTTCAAAACTTTTTCTTGCTTCAAGCAACTCCAACGTCGACTTATTCAGCCAGTACCTCTCAAAACGTTCCATAGCTGCTTGTCCAACTCTGTCATAAAACATTGATTCCTAATAGTCAGAAATGCTGTCATTCCCTATAAATCACTCACTCCTTGATTGCTAACCAGTATACTCTGGCCTCAGATTCTTTCTTTCCCCAATGATTGTATACTTCCAATACCTCCTGAGATGGAAAATCCTTCAGCTGGTGACCCCCTTCGTCCATTGCTTTCAGAAACGCCTCCATAGTTTCCGTTAAAGTCCTCGTCATGTTCTTGTCCTTCACAAAAGGCATGTTACCAACATTACGTTCTTTCAATGGTGGTATAGTTGCAGCCTTCTCGCGGCAGATCAGACATGAGAATACCTCATCAGGATCATTGCGCGCATATACTGCTGACCATGATTGCAGCATACATGTTGCACACAATGCATGTTCACATGATACATTCATGCGTACAACTTCACCCCTGTTCTCATTCATCATGTTAGTGACTTGTCCACTATTTGTTGATAATTCACCTACATCACAGTGTGACAGCTGTGATGATAACCATTAACTATTGTATCTCTGTTCTATAATCATGTTGCCACTCACATGGGACATTCAAAACGGTCAGTTAATACCTGCAGCATTCCAACTGCTTTACAACATTCCACAAAGTCGCATGAACTTTCATCCATGTCCTTTTTGATCCTTTCAGAAATGTAATTCCCATGTTCATCCACTTTCGCTGTCCTGCTCTTAATTTTGAATTCAACATTTCATATGTTCATACCTTTTCCATCCAAGATCTCCTCTCTATTCATCCACTCCATAATCTCTCTTTCTACTATCTTCTCACTGAGTGACACATCTGTTACCTCTTCCTCATGATCACTCTCTGCAGATAGAAAGAGTGGACCATATGAACTTTCTGCGATTACAGGATCTGTAATCATGTCATCGCAGTATCCAGCAGGCATATCCGCATCGTCTACATGGGTATTTGCCATCTCAATCGATAAGAATCTTTGGCAATGTGCTTGAGATGGCCCTGTCTGTGAAGTGGCCGGTTCGCAGGTTTGTGACTCCACAGATGTTGGTGTGACAGGCCAATTAAACGAGTCAACATCTTCATCGATGTAATGTCCAGTGGATTTGTACTGTAAATTGAGACCCTTACATACCACACATTTCTTCTTCCATTGCATCATCCTCAAAATCAGCAAAGTAGTCACTGACTGACTTCATTTTGCCATATTTCATTTTCATCATAGGAAGGAATGTGGTGGTTTAGGAGAAAGAGTAAATGATTACTTCAGTGGACACTCATCACTTATATATACATCTACGGTGGTTTTATATATTATGTAATCACACGTCTCAGATTACATGTTTAATATGCCGCATTTTCCCATATCTATTTCAATGCGGTGATTGTCATCTTGTTTGTTTACCCGCAATTTCCTAAATACATCATATTGCGGTGTTTTGGTATATTCTTGTATTATCTGGACTAAAATGATTCAGATGTTAGCCACTGCGATTTAAAGAGTGTCAGATATAGGCATTGGTATTTCTTGATGGTCATCCTATATTAATGTTGTGTTGAAGATTGTGATTTTCGTGTGTAACCCTAACCCCTTGTCCCAGAACCCCGGAGTAACCAGAACCCCATTTTTTTTTTAAAAAAAAAAAAGGTAAAATCACCAAGTTCCATCGCCTTGGCACATGATCATGTAATTTCTTGCCACAGCATCTGCCTGCACGTTCTTGCAAAAACATTGGGCCTAAACAGGCACACACTCCGACGCGAAACCGTGATCACTGTTCCAGATGGGTCGGACCATCTTTTGTGCTTGCCCAGAAAAGCTGGAGGGTCTTGTTGCCACACGACGTATGCAGTGAAAGGCTAGGTTCGTTTAGGTTCGTTTAGGTTCGTCTAGGTTCGCCCCCTCCAACACAGAGACCAACGAGGCTGATCAGAGCCAAACGATCAGGGTCCTGCGCACATTTTGATTCTAGAATTGGCTCGTCAGAGCTGTTTCACTGTAATATGTTATATTTAGGGAAGACATACATGGATACTAGTGTTGCTAGTGCAAGTATTCGGACGCCCGTCGCTTATAGGATTGGAAAAGATAAGATATATTTCCTGTACTTCCGTGAGACGTAATCGCTGAGGAATCCTTGTTCCAATGCTGGAGACGGTTATGCCGACAGGACATGTTTGCGATATGGCAATCTTGATGCCAATCTGCATCATGTACCAGAGATACGACTGTGATGTTTGCTCTCGTCATGTATCGCCAGAGAGAGAGAGAGACCCACCCGGGCCATTGCTCACCCAAGTATTCGCTCTCCCCCTCTGCAGCTCGGAGTATATACAGTTACGTGCTGAGGGATCCATCGCCAGTGCATGGTACATCCCCGAGGCATTCATGCTGCTTGCATAAACCTTCCGACAAATCTCTGCTTCGCTGTCACATTCTTGAATCTTATGAACCATGCATTGGAAGCCAAGGTTCGGTTAGGTTCGGTTAGGTTCGGTTAGGTTCGCCCCTCCAAGACGGGCCATTTACAGTCCATCCACCAGAGTTCTGTGCTTCCCCTAGGCTACATATTCTGCAATTACATCCTTTGTAGCAAGACAACGCCTCCTCACACCCAGAACAGCATGGCACACACATACGATTGCGAAAATCACACCATGACCTTGTAAAAAGCATGCCTTCTTCTTTCTTCCACGTCCACTACTGCCACCTCATCTATGCTCCAGATCCAGAGCAACCTTCTCTCCACTCTGCAATGTATTTCGACATCGCTCGCTTTGCCGCACGAGATTCGTGTACACAACGTGTTGCCCCAGATTGGCGCATCTGTCCATCAAAGCACGCGTTCCGCTCAAATTCATCCGTCAGTGCTGAGAAACGATGATCTTCTTTTCCTACCACTTCTCCGTCTTCTCTCTTCAACCGCTTCGCGACAGGTGATGCAGAGCAACGATCGTTTTGGCCCTTTCCCGCCTTCTGTCTTCCACCACGACGTCGAGTCTTCGTGTTACCTCCACCGTCCCCACGTTCCATCCTTGAACGTTTCGCCCGACGCGCTAATGGAGAACCGTCCCTAGCATCCTCTTGCGACACGTATCGCCCACACGCAGTCTTCGTATCGTCTTCGTCCTTGTCTTCATCGTCCCAGTCACCGACTTCCTTGAAAGCTTTCTCTCTCTGAAGCTCTTCTGGAACTGGCGCCGTCCATGCGTCATACAATTCCAATACCTTGTTCATGATCGGCCAGTCTTGGATGAATCCAGCGATGTTTGAAAGTTTCAACCCTAGCTTCCGACCAGCTTCAAGAATGGCGAAGTGTGGATGAAGATGACTGTGCAACGTCGGGTAGCCACTGAATGGGAATGTGTAAACACGAAAATCTTCAGCGTTCGGGCTTGTGCTCTGCGTGTGCTGATACGTGAGAGGTCCCTTCCTCAATCGACTTCCAGGGAGTGGTAACAGTCGGTACACGAATGTTTGATCGTCCTTCATATGTAGTCGTTCAATTCCACACAACGCCAAGTAAAAATGGCTTGGACTTACAGGAAACGTCGGAAATATTTCACGATTAGCCACGTATGTGGTGATCCCTGCATCTTGTACCATTGTCAATGTATCCCAGTATTGCTCGATAATCTCATCTGCGGGCAGCAGCGTCCATGATGGTGTCTTGTCGGGCTTGTCAAACATAAAATGTAGAAATGCATTCACTTGACCGAAACGACGATCAATGTTAGGCAAGCCACGTCATTTAATTGTGCCAAACAGACCTGGAAATATGTTGCGACGCGTGTCTAGATTCAGACTCCAATATCTCAAGTTCCACCAATATTCCAAAGAGGTCATCTTAGGAAGCGCCTGAGCGCTGCACGAGACGATATAATGTCGCGTTTAACTGACCAGTTCATGCTTCTTGCTCAGATGTCTGGGGTAGCAGTGAGCATACTCCACACCGAGGTCACCATCCCAGTTGAGGATAAGACAACGCCCTTCGTTTGGGTCCACGGCCCGAACACGCGCCTTGGCTTCCGATGAAACACTGTTGTTAAGTGCTAGACGTTGAGAGGGTGTGATGCTGGTGATAGTCTGTGTCTCTGAATTGGGATGGAAATCCATGTCATCCATGTGCGAATCCGACCTGGACGCAGTGTCGTCCATGACATAGAGGTATGAAAATGAAAGGGGGGACAGCCACCTCTAATCTTAGATATTATTTTATACGTGATGTTCCAAACATGCGCAAACCAGCAAATGTTTGGCATAATGTATACATATAAGGAATTATGATAACAACAATCGATCAATCACGGATCAAGACGAAGACACAGACACAGAGTTGGAGGATACTCGGTAAGTCGATTGTGTTGCATACTGACACCTCCCGTAGAGCCTCCATCTGACAAAATGGATCATATTGCCTGGAGCAGAGTGAGTAGTGTGATCAGTAGCGTCAAGGGTGTACAAAAAAAAAGTATAGTGAAAGTGTAGCAGGAAAGCGTAGCAAAAGGCGTAGTCAAAGCGTAATTTGTAGTGTGATCAGTAGTGTAAAGAGTGTACCAAAACAAAAGTGTAGTCAAAGCATCATCAGTAGTGTCAGGAGCGTACAGAAAAGTGTAGTCAAAGTGTAGTGCGAAGGTGTAGCAAGAACACGTAGTCAGAGTGTGATCAGTAGTGAGTGTAGTCAAAGTGTAGTCAGAGGGTAGCAAAAAAAAAAAGCGTAGTCAAAGCATGATCAGTAGTGTGATCAGTAGTGTCAAGAGTGTACGAAAAAAGTGTAGTTAAAGCGTAGCAAGCAAGCGTAGTCAAAGCGTGATCAGTAGTGGTGTAGTCAAAGCACAGTCAAAGCGTAGTACGAAAGTGCAGCAAAAAAACCGTAGTAAAAGCGTTCATTCACACTAGGTGTTTACGTCCGTCAGGGTTGTCTGCTCGCCTTTGTCCTTATTGTACTCTATATACCTATTGTACTGTTGCACACAATAGATTATCCTTTCGTGTACTCGTAATCGATCAAAGCGTAGAACGCCACTCACGTGACCTTGAATTAATACGCGTAAACCACAACGCGTCTCCAACCACCACCACCATCCCCTCTACAACCCACTCCCACTCTCAATACTGCGTCTCGCATGCTTTACAAACATGCCTCGCGATCCTACGAAACGTCGCAAGCACGAGAAAGGCTTCGAGGTGTGCAACCACACTTGCAAGGAGACCTGCGTCAACAGGCGCACCAGATCGATCCTCTGGGCGAAGGAAGGAAGCAGCGCCGTCCGCCACGCAAAACGGATGAACTACCATCCAGACTGTCGTCCGTCTTGCCCAGCAAACGGCGATAACAAGTACGTTCGCGACGCCACTCGAGCCGACTTTGCAGTGGCCATCAAGTCTATGCTCGACGTGGGCCAGAGCGAAGCTCGCATCGACGAACTCTTCTCAAAACATGTTGTCGATTGGACGGAGGGACGAGAGAACTGGCCAGAGTGTGAAGCGGAAAGGTGAGTGCCACTCAACTCTAATCCAACATCACGCTAACTGGCATGTTGTTGGTGCAGCGACAGTACCATGCTACAGGTCGCTGGGCCGTCTAACCAACGGCAGATGGACCTAGACGACGAGGCGAGAAACGATCCGAGCGAGGATGACCACAACGCCGACGCTACAGTGGTGCCACTACCAACTCCCTCCATCACAGCGACAACTTCCACAACCGTGACCCGTGCAACGTCGCCGCTCTCCTCTGATCCAATCCCACCACCAGTCAATCGTTTCCGCTCGTTCCTGAAGCCCAAGGAACCGAAGACCATCAAGCTACTCTACATTCCCGATCCGAGTCGTGTGCAGGACCGAATCAAGGATGTCACCCACCACCTCTCGTGGGTGAAGCGCTACTTGACGGAGGATCACCTCAGATCCATACGACATCTCAAGGGGTGCTACGTCAAAGCTAGGGTAAGCAGAGACGATCCGGAAGCAGAAAGCGTGGGTTTTCCCTACAGGATGACTGAGTGGGTGAGTCGGACATCCACGTACTCATCGTTCCATCACTCTAACGGTTCGTATGACAGCTGTGGGTAATTATTTGCCTCTCTGAACATCGAACGGAAGACGGACACAAGACCTTCGACGTCTCCTACATGTTATGGGAGGAATTCAAGGAAACCGTCATCAACTTTTACAGCGACGAACACAAGGCACGCTTCGATTTTATACGGTCGCACGACCTCCTCGTCGGAGGCTTGGATTATACGGTCGACATCGGGTAACCCTGCTTTCGTCTTACACATTTCTTTCTGACGACGAAACCCGTCAGTGGTCCACATTGTCCCTACGATCTCAATGGGGATGATCGGAAGCGCTACGACGCTACGCTGGGTATACTCGCGCAGGTCGTCAAGTTCTGGCCTCCCATCCCTTCGCTCCAAGCTGCCGGTAGAAAATGGGACACGGTCGCAAGCCTCGACTTCATCGCGTCTCGCCATGGCTGGAAACGCCCGACTACGGCCACTCTGACGCCAGGATGCAGGATTCCCACAGGCACCGTACTCAAGCGGAGCCACAGCGACTGCGGAGAGTTCGTTATCCTGCCCGAAGAGAATGTGAAAGGTGACGACGACGAAGCGACACGCGAACGCGCTCGACGGAACGCCCTTCGTACATGGGACGCCCTACATTCCAGGACATCGTCGCAAGACCAGGTCTGGGCATCTCAGGAGTACGTCGACACTCTGGTGACGTTCGGGGAGTGGCGATGCTTTATCGTCGGGGGACAAGTCATGATGGTCGTACACACCATGAAAAACGTGGATGACCATGACATTTGGGAGGGCCGGAGAGTCTGGGAATTCCGGTCGATGTCAGAAATTAGGTACGTCCCTAATCTTCATCATTCATTTTGTGGTCTCTGACATTCGCAATCTAGGAAGCTTTGGCGTGATCGTCACGAGAAATCACTCACCGCCGACATGCTGGTGAATCCTCAAGGAGGCGACCGTCGACAGCGCACGGAGGGATTTCAACAACTCATCTCGTTCGTCGACACGGTGTACCGGGAACTGGTCAGGATCGAATCAAACCCTTGGGGTCTCAAGTCGAGCTTGACGGTGTTCTGCCGAATGGACATCGGTCTTATTTTCGACGAGGAAGGTAATCCCTCTTACTTCGTGAACGAGATAGAGCGGACACCGACCATGAGCATGTGGTTAAAGGTGTTCGACGATACCACTAACCGTTCCATGGTAGACACGTTTGCACGCGTGTTACACACTCACGTCACCCGCCTCGATGACATCTATACGTTTTAGATATACCGATAATGTAATATACCTAGCAAGTCTGCCTGTAACGTAGTGAGTCTAAGCCATGTGGTGATCAGTGTTGACATTGTGCGCATGCTACATCGACGATATCGAGTGTAGAGTTTTATGGGTGACATTGGACGTCACTGCTTAGGATAGTAATCCGACTCTGATTAGACCATTCTGGAGCCAAAACATGGTCTATGCAACCAGCACCCAATCCGTGTAGGCTAATGGGACCGTGTGGAACCACTTCGCCCTGGCTGATCGTCCCTACTCAGCTCGGTTTGTAGGGGCGAACCTAAACGAGCCTAAACGAACCTAAACGAACCTAAGCTTCTTAGTGTAATGATACGCTGTTACGATGGTCCACAGGCGTATCTCCATTAGCCTGAGTGTGGAATAATTACTCCTGCTGATAATTGTACCCCCTCTGATCCACGTCAATGTAGCATGGTGTTATTAAAAAGTCTAATATGTATAGAAATCATTTAGCTGCGTAATGTGGGTATGCAGGACGCGTGCGAAGGTATCAATCATCGTACGGTGAGTGGTGGTATGCTCTATCACCTTCAACCACATGCTCATCGTCGGGGTACGCTCTATCTCGTTCACGAAGTATGCCGGATTGCCTTCCCCATCAAATATCAGACCTATATCCATACGGCAGAACACTGAGAGAGTGGATTTCAGACCAAATACGTTCGACTCTTGTCTGATGATTCCTCGGTACGCCGTGTCGACGAATAGCCTGAATTCGTCACAACCATCGGTACGCTTTTGACGGTCCCCCATTTCTGGGTTCACCAACATCTGAGTGGTGACTGGAACACTGTGGCGGTTGCGCCAGAGCTTCCTGCACGCATATGTCAAACCCCATACCGTCTGAGATAAAGGTTAGTCATACCTGATTTCTGCCAGAGACAGAAACTGCAAGACTCTCTGACCACTCCAAATGTTGTCGTCGTCTGTCTTCGAGGTGTGCACCACGTGCATGAGGTGTCCTCCGACGATGAAACACCTCCATTCTCCGTACTGTTCCAGCGTGTCGACGTACTCCTGCGACGCCCACTTCTGTCCTGGCCCGGACGTCCTTGCATTCAATTCGTCCCATGTCCGAAGGGATCTCCGTGCATGGCGTTCCTGTGATGCAGCTTCGCCAGTGCCGTGTACTGCCTCCTCTGGAAGGATTACACACTGTCCACCGTCGCTATGGCTGCGCTTCAGGACGGTGCCAGGAGGAATTGGGCAGCCAGGCGTCAAAACCACCGTCTTTGGACGCATCCAGCCATTTTGGAATGCGATCATGTCAAGGCCCTCCACCGTGATCCATTTGCGCGCTGCCGTTTGTAGACATGGGACTGGTGGCCAGAACCTCACGACTTGCGCAAGCACTAGTATCGTCTTATCGTAACTCGTTCTGCGGACGCCATGGAGGTTGTATGCACTGTCTTCACAGCTAATAGGATCGCATTCGGTATCAGCAAACGTCGTCACCACAGAGATCTGACATACTTCGTGTCTATCGTGTAGTCCAAACCTCCGATGATGACATCCTGCGATCGGATAAACTCCCACTGTGTCTGGTTCTCCTTGCTACAAGGAGAAACGAGAACATCCCTAAACTCCTCCCACACCATATAGGATATATCGAAGTGCTTCATTCCATCGTTCGAGTGACTGTCAGACAAGCAAATCATAGCCCATAGCTGGCATCAGAAGCACCATTAGACTGAGATAGTGTCATATATGTGGATCATGCTAGACCACTCACCCACTCGAACAAGCGGTAAGGAATGCCGCCATACTCCAAGTCATCCTTGCTCGCCCTTGCCTTGACATAGAAACCATTCAAATGTCGTATACAGCTTAGCTGGTCCTCTCTCAAGTAGCGCTTTACCCAACACAAGCTGTGCTGGACATCCAGTCTCTCCTTGCTGCGGGTCGGGTCTGGAATGTAGAGTAGTTTGATGGTCCTCGGTGGTTCTGGAACCGGGCGGGAGTTGAACAAGTTGATCTGAGATGGCGCCGATGAGACCGTCGACCTCGCGATCGATACTGAGCGACTAGAGGTTTCGGGTGTCGTCGCCACGATGGTGGGGACGTGTAGGTGGTGTTCTGTATTATCGTTATCGTTGTCCTCATCACACTCATCATCCACGTCCATGGATTGTTGGTGTGATGGGCCAGCATCTTCTGGCATATCGTCCACGTCCATTTCGTCATTACTGTAACGGTAAGGTTAGATTTATGATGGATCGAGGTCGCCTGCCATTCACCTGACTATTGGAAATGCAGGCCAGTTTTCACGCCCCACTTTCCAATCTGCGAGGTTCTTCGAGAAGAAGATGTCGATGTCAGTCTCGGTCCAATTTGCATCGAGCATGGACTGTATCGCTCCTCTGAACTCGCTCGGTTTCGCGGAGCGAACGTAGTTGACCTGAGCATGTGCGGGGCAGGAGGGCTTGCACTCTGGGTGTAGCCTTGATTGTTTCGCGTGACGGGCACAGCTGCTGCCTTCTTTCGCCCAAAGGATTGAGTGAGACCGTTTGTTGATACATGTCATCGGTTTGCAAGTGTGGTTGCAGACTTCGAACCCATTTTCGCGCCCGCGGGGTTTCGTAGGGTCGCGAGGCATGGCGTATGTGATAGTATTGTCGTACGTCGTTTCGAACCTTGCCTGAATTTATACTAGGATGCCTCGTGCAGTTCAAATCTTACCTAATGATATATATATATAATAGAGTTTAATGAAAATTTTGCTGTCACACATATCATGGCGAATACAAGATGGAGGATCGTCTACGACTGCCTACGTTTACCTCGGTGCTTCCTGGGCGGGGACCTAGTGGCCGCATCGTCTGACAGAGGTATCATTAACATACACGTATGATAAAATAGAACGAGAATTTGAACACTTACTGCTTTCGGACCGCTCCCGTTTCATTGTCATGCGTTTCTGCGGGATGTCTGTAAAATGAAGACGATAATTAAACCTTCATAGCGGAGCTCTCAAAAGTACTTACTGGTTTGGTTTCCCGCACGTGTCCGCGGTGCCGCAGTCGGGATTGTTTGCGCTTTTGGATGTAAGGATCAATCCGAGTGAATTAAAATCGGAGGGTGACTCACCAGAGCGTTTGTACATCTTCTTCGGTTGCACCTCATCCACCTCATCCACATCATTGTCATTGTCGCATCGTATGTCTCTCCAGCTTCTAGCACTGAG
>JBBPTB010000374.1:0-22553 GCA_038093875.1 Boletus tylopilopsis | reverse complement strand
GATGTCCTTATTACATGTCTGAGATAGGGGGGCAAGGAAAATTGTCCCACCTTGTGTTATTATGTAAGTAATAGACTCGGTCTTCCGAGCTGGACTGGGTCGAGACTCTGAGTCCCATCGATGCTGCGCCGCTCGATGCTTCAATCTGGCACTTGACCATGACCTTCATCAGCACAAAGTGACGGCAGCATGTACAGGACCTGCATGCTCAACTCTGCGCCCCACTCACGAATCACCGCGCACACGTCGCGCGTCGCATGGCCACACCCACTCGCCTGACGTACTAGTAGTAGTAGCGTCCACTTCAGGCTCACAGTCGCGAGTCCCCACAACTTGACAGTTCGTGCCCATCTGATCAACCACGAGCCGACTTGCCTGTCATCGTCGCAGCAGTGCCTCCACCACCACTCGACCGTGCTCACTCATCTGACTTGGCATCCACCCCCAAGCCGTGCTCGTACGTCGCCAGCGCCTGCTGTGACACGCGCGTATGTAGCCGCATGTACAGTAACTGCCGACCCACACCCATAGGCCAACGGGACCGCTGCGCCATATGACTGTCCAGCACCAGCCATCACGCGCCATCAAGCCACTTTATGCACACACAAGCCCTCGGGACATGCGTCCCCGCTACCCCATGCACTCTGATCGCTTGCGGCGATCACCTGGCGCTCCCACTCACGCCCGCAGCGGACCCTTCTGGGTCACTGGGAACCAACTCGTGACCACCCACTCCCGCGTCTGCTACTGCCACACGAGCCCAGTTGTCAGCCACCGTGCTGACTGAGCCAACCCAGGCGCTGTGCAAGCGTCCACTGGGAGCACCCCCATGGCCATGCAGGTATCGACCTACCAATGGCCTCGCACGCACAATCCAGCGCCTGACCCATTTGACATTGCCCTTCGACCCCCACGCACCATCGCTTTGATCAGCCGTGCACTCGTCGACGAAGCCAAGCTCATTTGTGTCATGCATCCCGATCGCCGACACCCTTGTCGACGTCATCACTCTCGCTTGTCGGACACCACATCGATGGACGGACCTGCATCATCCACGTTCGGTCTGAGAGGGTGACCGTTGTCGGGCAGTAGTAAACAAGTAAAGTAGCTAGTATCATGTATGTAGTGCTAAACTACAAGGTGTGGCAGTGACTCAGCACAGCCGCTCACTGCGCCAAGCTCGCCATTGCCGACCACGAGTTGCTCGTAGCATTCTCTCCATCAAATAGAAATTATAGAATCTCGGCTCAGCAAGTTCTTGAGGACATACTAAGATACAATTGTCTGAGGGGACTCCACCGCCTTTGATGGCGGAGTTCAAGATCCATGCCATGGGAAGGTGGCGAAGTTTGAGGTTCTCATCGAACACTCACTTCGCCCGAGCATTCCTCTCAAGCAGGTCCACGCTTCTACTGAACTCATACTATGCCATACACAAGTGACCAGTCTGCACAGAACATAAACCCTCTTTGTGCCCCCTTTTCCTCGCATCGTCCTACCAAATGTGAAGCTGACTTCACAGTGGCTGAGGGGAAGGGTTTGAATGTGGCCATGGCCAGAGTGGCAAGTGTTTTGCGTAGACCTACAGAAATTGTCCCTACTTACATATTAGCAGATTTCATGCAGGAATCCAACTCCTTCCCCTCAAGAGCGATCTGCTATGATGAGGGACGCCTTGGAGAGGAAGAAGGCCGCCGCATCCCTCCTCCTCTCAGCACAGAGAGATATCGAGACACAAGCATCATTTATGATCGAGGAGAGGGGGCTTGATGAAACCCTTCGTTTCCAAAGTGCACACTACAACATTGGGGATCAGTTTACTGCTGGTGGTCAGTTCCTCATAGCGGTGTCCCGCATAACCATTGGTTCCCATTCGGCCAACAAACTGTATGCCCATTTTATTGTTATGCCCAATGAGTCTCATCATTGCCGTTTAGAAGCTTGCGTGACTTGCAGGCTGCCATCGGATGTTGAGAACTCGCATTGACCATGAATCTCATTGTGAATAGGCATGCTCAGCATCTCTTGTTGTACTATTTCACTATTTAATGACAATGATTACGATGTATTTGTCCTCGTTTCAGTATCAAATCCGAGTAACAAAGTTGCCCCATGCATTAGTCCTACTACTACACTCAGTTTCTGACAATGAACTCCTTGCTGGGCCCGGGTGTAGGCAATTCACCCATTATATATGAGACCAGTTAGCGGGCTGGTTTCCTTCCTCGGCGTCCAAACCACGACCGTGCGCCGTTTCAGTTCCGAATAGTTGGGTGTGTGAAACAGTGAAACTCCACCACACATGTCATACTAAGGCATTGATGATTCATGCGGCATTCAAATGTTCAGCTCCCAGTGGATGTGAAACTTGGCCAGCGCAACTCACGTGGTATTCATTCCATAAGAAGAACCCGTGGGATCACACCCATCGTTCACAATATTTCCCATGGTCTCAGCCTAGTGGTTATAAGGTATGATGGAGGATTGGGCCGATGAAGCGCTCCCCCAGTGGCGCAGGATTTGGTACTTGCTTCTCCACTTTGTGCTGATCATGTCAGCTAGCGGCCAGCCAGCTGAAGCAGGAACTGGGCACAAGCGTCCTCATCCAACTCGGAACGCCTTAGAATTGGGTCCTAGAAAGAGACCGTTAGTCCGATTTCTTTGACATGCAAGTTAAGCTGATTTCTTTGACATGCAAGTTAAGCTGATTACTGGCTAGAACCATGCAGGATCCTTTGGTGCATCACGGACGTCATTTTGGCAGGACGGTACATACCTTCTGCAATGTTCAGAACCTCATCACTAATGGTATTGTGATGATGGGTGAACGTTCTGAGGATTTCCCAGAGTCCATGAGTGCTCAGTGAGTACATTCTTCCATGTCCAGATGTTAATATACAAAATACTATGTATCTAGCGAACGAAAAGAACGTGCAGTATTTCAAGAGTTACTGCGGATTGTACCCAACCTGGAGGAAAGGCTCATGGAATCCTCGGAGGAAGAGGTGATTTGTATAGCAGATCTAGTTCATTGTGCATTCATGCACGTTGCGCGACACTTACTTCAATTTTAACAGATCCAGAAAGGTGCTAACGGCGCAAGGGCTGATGATACCAAGGGGATGAAATCTGCGATCATCGATTGGATCACGCCGAAGGGTCAAGCTCTCAACCCACACATCCCACGTAATGTGAAATCCGGTCGCGGTTTCAACCATGAGCGCACAGGAGCGCTTCTCTGCCCTGCTGGACTCGACTGGGCTAACTCAGAGTATGCATCCTGTATATTGCAGTCAGCGTCCGTATCTAATGTGTTCAACAGTGTCAAGGCAAAATTGATTAATGGACAAATCCAGGTGTCCGGTGACCAGTGGCCGATCTTTCTGTATGCGAACTATGCATATGATGCTGAGGATCCATGGAACGGACTGTTAAGGAGTGGACTTCTTATCTCCGTGAGCGTTTCACTATCGCATCTACCTCTTCGCACAGCATTTACTATCGAAATCAAGGCCTTCAAACATATTTTCACCTCTCCTAGCTCCGTAGACCAGGAACCCAGGGCCACTCGATCAGGGAATGCTTGCATCCATGACATGCGCTCTGTGACAAAGGCTTCTATTGCATATGTTGCTACCCAGGTGAGTCCGTTTAGCAACGATGGTCTTAAACTTATTCTCTGCAAAGGCACGCTTTGCATTAACTTCTGCACAAGTTTTCTCCCGTACAGATTTAACTACTGATTCCGAACGCTTCTATAATTCCATCGTAGAGTTACTTGATGACACTGATGAGAAAGAGGAGGTTGATCAGCTTCTTATGTGGTGGAATCGGCGAGTCTTCGACCCTTTCTGGTGCTTCATTTCTAATGCTGTGATTAGTCAAGTGTTTCCACTTTACTCTGAAACAGAGTGACTGCCATCGAGAAACAGCGCATTGGCAAGGATTAGAGAGAGGAGAGCGGAGTACAGCGCACAGGCGAGAAGTATGACGGCATAGTCAATCTATCTATCTGAGGTACTATTGAATCAATGTGTTCATGTTCATAGTGGCGAAGAGAATGTACATGTGTGTATTGGTGACGAGCCCTGCTTCCAATGACAATGCTGACCATCCCACTGCCACCGAAAGGGTCCATCATAGTTGGTCGACTGGTCAACATTGCACCACAATTGCGGACTGAGGGACAAGCCCTACTCTGGGCGATATGATCAACCCGCCAGCGCCGAAAGGACCCGTCATGTTGACCCATAAGATCCAACCATCACGGACTTTGAGAAAAGGCCTGCTCTGGCTCTGCAATGAGATTCTGTTGCTACTGGTAAGGCATATCGTGATGTGTCCAGTTTCCATCAACGATCGCAGTCCACAGCTCACCATGTCCGGATCGACGACTGACTAAGATACCAAAGTTCAGATTTTTCGGACCATGAGACATGTTCAATGGCGAAACAATGTCTTCTCGTGTGATGCATATCTTCGGTGATCATGCCTATAAAGCAACGCAGAGATTATCATTAATTCTGTGCGCCTAGCTTTTATATAATTCATTTATCATACGGTAAGGATGAGACCAGCTAGATTGGGCAAGCTGTGCTCTACCATCTCACCCGGTACAGATAAGGCTAGCTCGTACGTTTTGTCAGAGTGATAATTGTGGTGGACTTTCCACTGGCAGTAGGGCTAGATAGTGTCAGATAAATCTATCTCAAATAATCATGGATTTCCCGATGATAGTGCCTTGGATTGGATCAAACGGGGGTTGTTCGGCAAAAGCGAAGGTCCACGTTCTTCCCTGTTACGTAACTACATATCAAGATGGTCAGTGAAGTCTTGAGCCTCGGGGGAGATCCAGATTCCAGACTTGCCTGCATATTCAATACACTGAATGAGGTTGAGTCATCCACTCACTCAATTGCTAAGTCCGATCCGATCGATCAACGACTGACGTCATCAATTTTAACACTGGGCCACTTCACTTGAGTTGTCAGCAATTGAAAGAGCCCCACCCCATAAATCACCCCATCTTTCTCCAATGTCGCCAACGAAGTCATGCACCGCAGGTTTCTCTCCGCCATCAAGAACCACGGTTCAAACAACGAGTCCGACTCGTCGTCCAACGGACATACCCCGACATCGCTCACCCCGAGTTCCGCGAGCGAGCGATCCGACGACGAGGGGCCTGTATTCCAGCTGGACCAGAGCCCACCGGAAATACCTGACCCTATCGACACCACTCCCATCCACAACGCCGAACTCGCCGACCTCGTCGCTCGATACGGACACGCCCCTGCTACGGCTTGGCTCGAGAGAGCACGGTATCGTATCTGGCGGCCCTCCAAGCCTGTTCCGCAGTCGTCGTTCCTCCCCGTTCAGGGGTACTTGCATACAAAAGCTTGGGTCTTTGCGTGGGGGAGCCCCCTCGTCTCCCACAAGGCCGCGCTCAAGCCGACCTTGACCCAGTTCATCTCGTGGGTTCGGTCCCACAATTTGCGTCTCGTGTACTGCTGCGTCCCGGAGGAGGTCGAGAAGTTGTTGGCGGAGATGGGATGGTCCACTGTCCACTGTATCAGCGAGGACATCATCGACCCTCAGCGCATCCTCGACATGACCAAGGAAGACGACAAGGGTGGTCATGGATCCATGGTAAAAGATTTGAATAAGAATCTTAGGCGCGCAAAGAACGCCAACGTAACGACCAAACGCATCTTGCGCCAAGACTGGTCAGATGATCTGAAGCATGAGATTGAAGATGGTATCAACGCTTGGAAGCGCGCTCGCAAAGGTCTTCAACTGGCCGCTGTGAGTACCATCAGAACTATACCGTATAACATACTGAGCAGTATAGACGTCTTTCGATCCCTGGCTCGACTTTGACAATCGGGAATATTGGGTCGCACTCCAAGATGACAGAGTAAGACGAAGGAAGATCCTCAGTGCCCAGTGACTGACAGTCCTGCAGGTTGTCGGCGTCTTGATCCTTACCCATGCAGGCGATTCCTGCGTTATCAAGAATGCTGCTCAATTCCCCAGTGCACCCAAAGGCACGTCTGAGCAGCTGATCCACACGGCGCTCCGAGATCTTCAGGAGCAGCATGCCCGTGACCCGGGTCATCTCGTAGTCACGTTCAACATCAGCGCAGCGAAAGTTCTCGAGCCAGTTAGCAATATATCTGGATGGAAAATCATGTGGCTCAGTGCGACGTACAAGGAGGTCGCACGTGGCGCTCACCTCATGAACCGACATGATTTTCGGGTTAGTTGGCCTCATGTCTCTAGAACGCCGTTCTGATCAGGGCTTCTTAGAGGAAATTCGACGCGTCTACCCAGAAGATGTATGTGTGCTATCCAGCCGATGACGGTTTTGATTTAGATGGGATTGAGAAACTGTTGAAGATGTTACGGCGTTGACATGGACGAGTTGAATGTCACTCCCTGGATTTCAAGTACGATCCAAAAGCTGTTCTAATGTGTACATCCCATGTCATTAGAATACCGTTAATCGCTTCGCCAAAGTCTGCATGAAGACTTATCCAACGCCTTGCGTATCAACTTCCCTTTTCTATTCGGCGCGAGAGCGATGCAAGTAGGAACATCTTCTGGTTGCTCTGTCCAGAGGTGATGTGGTATCGGCGCGGAACCAGAGGACGAGAGGGTAGCACTAAGCTTCTCCAACGTAGATAAGTCGGGCGTCTGAAACATAGCCTCGATCGTCCGCGTAAAAACGTTCAAGATGACGTAGCACACCTGAAGCACGACCTAGGCGGAACCCGCGTCATAGTACGCGGATCGCGACGCGTGAAGCTCACCTTGCGCATATTTTTGAGATCTGCCAGATAGTCTATCGTTTCTTGCAGTTCACGCGTCTCGTACAAAATCTGCCAGCGGAGAGCGGTGTCAAGTCAGTGTTGCTTGGAAGTGCGACGGATGTATGCGCCGCACCGCGGTTGCGGCATGTGCCGCCTGAGCCATGAGTGGTCCAACGCCCCACTTTTCTTTCTTTGGTATGGAATCAGTCCTTGCATAGGTCACTCGGAGTATACGCACATCGAAGAGATCTCTGCGTACGACGATCTGCATGACGAGGGATTCGGCATCCGGACCTTGTGATAATGTGTTCTGCGGCTGCTCGGATCGTAAAATATGCAACAAATTCTCTCAAGTGTAGACTCACGGTGGCCGTTGTCGCTGGAGTAGACGTGTCAGGTGTCGTTTGGAGCCCCATTTTGCAAAAGCGCCGTCTTGGGGGATAAAACGTGGATGGTAATCTTGCTGTTTGATCACAAGCACAGAGGATGGAGAGATGGCGAGGTGGAAAGGACTTGAGACGCACTTGCATGCGTGTTGGCTCGGAATAATTACGACAATTGTTCAAGGTCACATGTCACTTTGTAGCGACGATCGACCAACATAACATAGAACATGAAGTGGATGTATTGAGCGGGGTGTTCCTCCACTACATAACGAGGAGGTTGATAATGATAGTTAAACCATAGAGTATGTAGAGTGGTGGTACTTTTCTCGTAATCTATGCAATGCAAGTGTAAATGCGTATACCGGGAATGCGGGCGGATGCAAACGAGGGGACGGCGAGGGGGACCACAGCCAAATGAAGCAAACGGGTCAGCAGATCAAGCAAAGGACCATGTTTAATCCTTTTTCTCTTCCTTGTTTTCTGCCGATGGTTCAGAAGCTGCATTCTCAGCGTTGCGCTTCTCGTAGACCTTCTGGAAAAGACCGAGCGAGGCTTGTTGAGTCTCATTGATCTTCTCTCGGATTTGGTCTGGAGTGATCGAAGCATCACTGGCCTGACCCTTGACCGCCAATTCACGAAGTTCTCCGACAAGTTTCATAACTTTCTCCTTCTCCGTGGCGTCGAGCTGGTCTTTGAACTCGTTCATGGCTAAAGAGAGTATGAGGCTCTGGAAGACCCATATTAAAATAATGAACCGACCTTTCTCCGTATCGGAGCAGATGGATTCACCCTTGTTGGCCTCCTCAATGAGAGCACGACGAGCCTTGTCGGATTCCGCATACTGCTCGGCATCTGAAACCATGCGCTCGATGTCCTTGTCGCTGAGGCCGGATGACGAAGCAATAGTCATAGACTGATCCTTGCCTGTGGCCTTGTCTTTCGCAGAGACGTTGACAATACCATCTAGAAAGCAGTCAGCGCACGCAGAATGACACTCCACTTAAACTAACCCGCATCGATGTCGAAGGTGATCTCAATTTGAGGAACGCCCTTCGGCGCAGGAGGAATACCAACGAGGTTAAAGTTACCGAGCAACTTGTTATCCGCAACCATCTCGCGTTCACCCTGGAAGATCTTAACGTCAATAGCGCTCTGACCGTCAGCTGCAGTGGAGAACGTCTGCGACTTCTTCGTAGGGATGGTGGTGTTCCGATTAATGAGCTTGGTCATGATACCACCATAGGTCTCAATGCCAAGGGAGAGTGGGGTAACGTCCAGCAGTAAAATGTCGGTAACGTTACCAGAAAGAACCCCGCCTTGAATGGATGCCCCAATAGCAACCGCCTCGTCAGGGTTGACCCCTTTGCTTGGGTCCCGACCGAAAATGTTCTTCACCGTCTCGCCGACCTTCGGCATACGAGTCATACCACCGACCAAGATCACTTCATTGACCTCACTGGCTTTCACACCAGCATCGACAAGAGCCTTCTTGCAGGGATCGACGGTACGCTGGACGAGTTTATCAACCAGACTCTCGAAGTTGGCTCTGCTCAGTTTCAAGTTGATGTGCTTGGGTCCTGACGCGTCTGCAGTAATGAATGGTAGGTTGATCTCCGTCTGAGTTGTCGACGAAAGTTCAATCTTGGCCTTCTCTGCAGCCTCACGAATGCGCTGAAGAGCCATACGATCTTGACCTAGGTTGATACCCGACTCTTTCTCGAACTCCTTCAGGATATGATCGACCAGAGCTATGTCAAAGTCTTCTCCGCCAAGGTGCGTGTCTCCGTTGGTGGACTTGACCTCGAAAACACCCTTCTGCATCTCCAATATGGAAATATCAAAAGTGCCTCCACCCAGATCGTAGACTGCTATGATTGACGAATCCGCACGGTCAAGTCCATAGGCAAGAGCGGCAGCAGTGGGTTCATTGATGACACGGAGGACGTCGAGACCGGCAATCTGACCAGCGTCTTTGGTAGCTTGTCGTTGTGCATCGTTGAAATACGCTGGAACAGTGATGACAGCATGACTAAAAGAATGAAATTAGTGACATTGTTGCGAGCTCCATGACAAAGGACGTACCTGATTTTTTTATTCAGGTATTGCTCAGCGGTTTCCTTCATCTTTACAAGTACCATGGATGACATCTCTTCTGAGGACTATAGGAAGTGTTAACGCGTTCAACACCAACAGAGGCACCAACTTACAAAGTCCTGAGTCTTGTCACCGATCTCAACACGGATTGCTGGACGACCGTCACTCTTGGGAACAACGTTGAAAGGCCTATATGGCATGAGTACAATAAAACGGAGCAGTTGGGACATATATATATACACACCAGTGCTTCATGTCGTCCTGTACCTCCTTGTCTTTGAATTGGCGACCAATCAACCGCTTGAAGCCAAAGACGGTATTCGTAGAGTTGACGACTGCTTGCCGTTTGGCAGGAAGACCAACGAGACGTTCTCCGTGTTTCGAGAAGGCCACAACGGAGGGCGTTGTCCGGGCACCCTCCGAGTTCTCAATTACGCGGGATGACTTTCCCTCCATGATGGAAACACACGAGTTCGTTGTGCCCAAATCAATACCCACAACGGGGCCTAACAGTCCAGTTGAGACACGAGCTGGATATGGGGGGAAAAGGTACATACCGGAGATTTTGGTGTTCATGTTTCTCGCGATTGAGGACCGCGGAATGCCCTGCAAACGGATGTGTAAGGACTCGGAGACTAGTTAGGATGTGGTACGCACGGAATAGTTGCCTGAACGGGCAGCGGCGAAGCAGAGAGAACGAGCTGCAGCGAACATGGAGGAAGAGAACGAAAGTGAAGAAAAAGCGGTGGCGGCAAATTTCTCAAATTTTTTAGAGCCTGGTGGGAGCTTACATCAGCCCGCTTCCTCATTGCCGGGACAGTCCGGGAAGCATAATTTCCCACGTCGCGTGTTCGAGCCACGCTTGGTGTCTAGTGATACAATAGAAGCTTCAATGTACATGGATCAACAGATTGAAGCACTTTGGAATACAAGTGTTGTTGCTTTTTTTTGGTCTGTGATTTTAGCAGTAGTGATTCTCGCTTCCCGGGCCGTTTCGGCATGCAGAAGTGTCAACTCTGCACATCACTGCGATGTCGAACGACTCTTCCCCCAAACGAATCGGTGGGGAATACGGAGCGATACGTGCCAACATTGATGTCGACAAACTCAACGCATATCTCGTAGCTCATGTCTCTGCCGTCTACCCTCCTGTGGACGTCCAACAATTCAAAGTATGCTCTCATTGTGTCGGAAGAGCTCATATCTGACCTTTTGTGTCTAGTTTGGACAGGTATGTCTGGTCGGCATTCATTCGACGCTCAACTGAAATATAACCGAGTTTCTAGTCTAATCCTACCTACTTCCTGACTGATGCTAGGTTTGTATCACGACTCAGTGTCCTACCCGCACACCCGTCCTGATAATCCAAAAGACAGAGGCGTTTCGTATTGCGGAAGAAGCCTGCAGGCGAGCTTCTCTCCTCCACTGCCCATCAGATCGAGCGCGAATACCAAATTTTAACTGCGCTCCACAACCATAACACCAAGCCAAGCACCCAACCCTGGCAGATCGTCCCTGTTCCAATACCGCATGTCCTGTGCGAGGACGTCAAGGTCATTGGAACCCCTTTTTACATCATGGAATATTTGGATGGCCGAATATTCACTGACGCAAGGATGTTCGAAGTATCCCCCGACGACCGGCGTGAATGGTAGGTGGACATTTATCACTTGCGATGCCTATGTGGCTGAAAACAGGAGTCGCTTCTAGTTGGCTTTCCGCAGTGCAAGCTCTTGCTGCACTGGGGTCACTTGATCCAGCTGATATCGGCCTTGCCAATTTTGGTCCATCTAGAGACTACTTTCCGCGCCAGATCAAGTCCTTGACCCGTATTTCCAAGGTACAAGCCCAGGCAGTCGACGTCGACACTGGAAAGCAGATAGAAAAGATACCCTTTTTCGATGAATTGGTGGATTGGTATAAGAAACATCTTCCAGACGAGAGCAAAATCGGGTTGCGTGTCGTTCACGGGGACTACAAGCTTGATAATCTGATCTTCCATCCAACCAAGAACAAGGTAATAGGAATTTTAGACTGGGAGTTATGCACTCTCGGCAGCCCGGTAGGCCACAGTTCACTATCGTCATCGTAAATATATGAATTAGTGTCCAGTTAGCAGATCTGGGAAATCTCACACAACCATGGTCGATCCATTCCAAAGCTTTACCCGAAGAGCCAACATTAAGAAATTATGGTTTACTCAAGCCATTCAAGAACGAGACCAGGGACGTACCGATATCCTTGGAAGACCTGGAACGCGAATATTGTCGTCTCATCCACCAACCATACCCCATCGAGGAGATGGTCTTCGTCCGTAGTTGGATGTTATTCCGAGTAAGTTCGGTCATCCAGCCTTTACGTGCCATTGTCTACAACAACTTCGTAGCTGGCAGTCATCTCCCAAGGCATCGCCGCCAGGTTCGCTAGACGCCAAGCTAGTTCTGGACACGCACATGTCCACCTTCGGCTCTTTCCTGTGGTGGGGCACCTTGCGAAGGCGGTCCTTGAAGACGAGGGTTACATCATCGCGAATAGATCCAGGCTGTAGATGGCCATTTATTGCTGGAGTGGTGGCTCATCACGTGTGTTTTTATTTGCTAAGTAGTAAGCCCATGAACTTTGCCAATATCAGGTTCGTTCAGTCGCAGCAGCGCGAAACCAGAATCTTCAATCAACCGTATTGTACATGCACACCATTCAACCTCACTGCATACCCATATCTATGATTTGACTGGGGTCTCAAATACCTGCTTAAACGTGGTGAAGGTACTGGACCCGAGAATCGCAAACACGACACGATCAAACGAGGACCTATACCTTGCTCCCTTCCTCGTCAACAAGTCTGCCCAAATCCCGGCCACCATCTTGACGCTGTTCCGGAACACGCCCGTACCAAAACTTCCCAAAACGATGTTCTTTGCTCCTTGTTGCTCCATCAGGAATAGTATCCTGGCCATTCTCTCCTTCATCGCGGACTCTATCTTCCTCTCGATTTCGGCCTGTTCTGTGCGTCCGCTGTTCTTGTTCCGGACGTCGCCCGCATTGACCGCAGCACTAGTAAGGACATCAACTTCAAAAGGAGTCACCCACTCCCCAGCGTCATCTCGGAATATGACAACCGAAGGTGTGTGTATCAATGCATGGTGGTAGAACCCGCCCTGACGATCACGTAGATGCAGTGTGTAGAACCGCTGTGCCGTGTCTGTCATGAGGGATGGGTACAGAGAGGAGGATCGTGCGATAGATTCTTCCTGCGCTTGAGCACCATCGAGAAAGCCGCCACCTGGACGAGTGGCTGAGGCAAAATTGAGCACCGCGATCCTGCCAGAACTGCTCGAGTTGGGCAAGGCATCATGTAGGAGGCGAGCGCCATCCAGCGTCGAGATCTCCAAAATCGAGATCGTGGTCTTGGTCGGGGGTGATTTGGGCACATCCAAGGCCCATTTAGATAAAGAGAGGTCGTCGGGGGGATAATAGCGCGTATTGTGGTTGGAGAACCTGACTTTTGCGGCCAAGTCAAGGTGATGGTCAGCAATGCGGATGTAGCCTGTTTCAATGGCTTTGAGAGTGGTGTCTGCGATGTCTTTGAGATTGTCGCGCCGCTTGGCGGGTTGATTTGCAGCGGTTGACTTTGACGGCACGTTCATATCTGGGTGAAGCAAAAGCTCTGGTCGCTGCAACGAATCAATGATGGCTGATCGAGATCGGTAAGTAATCACGTGCAAAAAAGCGCATATGTATTGATGGCACAGGAGAAGGACACTGCCCTCAAGCAAAGCCTTGATAAATAATCTGCCTCGTGCAATCAAAATCCCCCGCCCCGGGCATGCACAACCTATTAGGCCATCACTGATACTATATACGTCCTTCTGAACTTCCAGATTTTCTGACCTCTGATGCCCAATGCTCTTACTCGCACAGCTGGCCTAAGGGTTGGCTCAATCGCTTTGGACACTCTGTTCAAGCACTACATTGATCGTCTGAAGAAAGAAAAAGCAGAGGATGATCCATCCACTCAACTTCGGCAGCATGAACTCCTTTATGACGAGGCATTCAATATAGCCAAGGTGCGTCTCACCACTCTTTCACGAGTCTAACGTGTTCTTGACGCAGCAGTTGCAGAGATTCTTCGATGTTGCGACCCAGTGAGTGATTTGCCTACCTACCCGACTTCACTCAGCATCAGCATGTCATGAAATACAGCCATTCAGTTGAAGAGCTCCAAGCATTTTCTAATACTCGGATTCCATCTCCTCCTTGGGTTCATGTCGTACGAGTCACTGTACCGATGTCCTCGTGTGATGAAGCGGCCGCTTTGCTCATTCAGGCATTTGGGAGCGAAGAACATATGTTTCTTCTAGTGGGTGGTACCAAGTGGTGGCAAGTGCGTGGTGTCACAGGGTACGTCACACTTGATATATTGAGCCGTAATTCAAGGTTCTGCAGAATCGCGGGAGAATGGGTGACCGCCAGGAAAGATTGGGAAGCAGTCAAAAAGCGCCGTAAGGCTTCTCAGAAAACAGGCAACAATACTTCTTCTCAGGATGCGGCCGACGCTATACCTTCCTCAACCTCAGAATCTAGCAACCCCTGTGATGAAGACGCGAACGACCTGCGTTGTATACTATTCGCGCACGGCGGAGGCTATTACTTTGGAAGTTTCGATCAAGAGAGGTAGCGTTTTGCGTCTTGCTTCAATTTGATGCTAAACCGTACATCTAGATTTTGCATTCAGCGACTCGCGAGAAAGATCAAAGGCCGAGTGTTCGGTAGGTGATTCGTGGATTCAGCTTGCTTTCTCAATCATCAAAAAACCCAGCTGTCAGCTACCGTCTGGCTCCGCAATATCCGTTTCCTTGTGCACTTCAGGACTTGGTTGCAGCATGCAAGTGTGATCAATATATCTTTGCAAGGATTAATTTGACATCTCTTAGACCTATATATGATTAAACCTCCTCCCGATGCACCTCACCAGCCAATCAAGCCATCTCACATCGTGGTCGCGGGGGATTCTGCAGGAGGTGGACTTACCTTTGCTCTACTTCAAATTTTGCGCGATACTGGTCAGCCACTGCCTGCGGGTGGTGTTCTAATCTCGCCATGGTGTGATCTGACTCATTCTTTCCCGAGCATTCATTCCAATACCGCCACGGTGACTCTGGACTCTCCTTGCTATTATATTGTACTCACAAAGTCTATCAGGATGTTATTCCTTTGTATGGGCTGTCTCTTCACAAGCCCAGCGCCCTATGGCCCCCGCCATCGGAGGAGATGACACGCAAAATTCATATTGGGCTTCGGCAAAAATTACGACAGATCGTTCGTGCTACTATCCCTGGGGATAAATCCGATGACGAGGTCGTTCCGGAAGCACAAGATGGGCCAAGTTGTCCCAAGAGAGGTGATGACGAGGGATCGGTGTTAAGTCACATGCCTATAGATGTTGGAGCTACTGTCTCGCTACCCTCGGTTGACGAAAGAAACAATCAAACCATTTCTCTTCAGACCAAGTCAGGGGAACTATTGAAGATAGACTCACAACTTCAACTCTATACTCAGAACAGCCTTCTAGGACACCCTCTCGTCAGCCCCGCTCTTTCATACTTGGGCGGGCTGCCCCCTTTGTTGGTCATTGCCAGTGACAAAGAGGTACTCAGGGACGAGATCATCTATTCGTGAGTCAATTGCTGCCATCGTGGGTGAGGGTAGAGCCTGACCTCTTTTCCTCCTCGACTCAGAGCACATAAGGCTGGTGATCCTTCGAGGTTTCCCCTGAAAGATGAAGCTCGCGCACTGTATCCACCTTTGGTAGGCATAGAAACCCGTTATGGGCCCACCCAAGTTCATCTTCAGATTTATGATGGTGTGCTTTAAGCAAATGGACAGACGCGAACGTGAGACTAATTTTCCCTTAGATACCGCCCATGTCCTTCCGGTCCTTTTCCCTTTCACGACCCCAGCAAAATACTGTTATCGGACTATTGCTACTTTCACGAAACATGTTACAGGGATGCTGCCATCTATGGAGCTTACGCCGAGTTCTTCAGAAGTGGTTGCTCCGGCTCCGCGACAACTGGATGGTACTCCCATGGACCAGGATATCTCGATCGGTATTCCTATCCGACAAGTTGCCAGCCCGGCATCTGGTGATCTTACGAGGGAGTCGCCCGACGCCGAGATTGGCTCGCGTAGCGTTCCCGGCACACTGGCACATATTCCAGACTCGTCTAACCCACCTCCATCATTTTCGTGGCCTGTATTTCTCTCCTTCCAGAAGAGATCGCTGAGGGCAACGATGTCAAGATCTGCTTCAGACCAGCCAGTTAGTCAAGCCGAGGGCAACTTGTTCGGTTCCCAGAATAGCCAAAGCGCGGGAGGCCCTGGTACATTTCAACCAAGCATGTCAATCACAAACATCATGATGGCGGGGGTACGCTACGCTGGTGAAGCGAGCGTTTACTATGACAGCGAGGTGGGTCTTGTTCCACGAATTGTAGCGCTAAATTTCATTCTGAGCCTCGATAGGGCCTCCCATCCTGGAAAGAAGGCATGATCTGCGAGAGAGTATCTACTCAGGGCATAATTAGACCTCTGGAGCCCAGCGATAAAATCGATGCCCTGCACGTGCCGCCAGAATTTATCGGAGTTCTCTCGGAGAAGGCTATACGTCGTTACCTAGAAGGGAAAGCTCTCTTCGACAAGAAGCACGCGAAAGAGTCGATGATGGTAGAAAGGACGCGAAAGCGCAATATCGACCTTGCCAAGAAAGACACCAACCGAAGTTTGACACAGTTACAGCTTGGGCGAACACCAGGAAAGCAAAAGGAGACGTCGCTGGCGCTGAAAGATGGGCTAGAATTGTCGACTGGACCCTGGGGGTGGGCTTTGGCAGACGAGCGACCGCCACCTAGCAGTATTGTCTCAAGACGTGACACAGATGAATCTCGGAGATTGGCTCGGATTGCCGATCAGTCGGTGTTCCAAGACGAAACTCAGATGCCTAGCGATAGCCTCCTGGCTGTCATGGTGAATTTCCTCACTACATCTTCACCTAAACAGCACCCAGTCTCGGACTCTGAAGCTCTCGAACCCCCTGTTGATCGACTGGTAGTCAAGAAGAGTAAATCCGTGTTTGCATCACTGCGGATGGGTGAGCGGCAATGAGGACTGCACAGCCAGTTAGATGTTCAAGTGAGGGCACTCAACTCCACTAGAATTGTATTCACTCGTTTTCCAGACATTATATAATATATTTAAAGACGCGTTGCATACAAATGTACGATGCATGGACTGGAAAACGGACATCACCCGCGGAAACGTCAAGGTGTGCAGGCCATTATTTATTTGTTGCTTTGGCCAATCACAAGCGTGTATTTCGACAACTGTGTGATGGACAATCTCACCGCCCTTCGGAAGGAAGCTTATGGTTTCTTTCCTGTTGGACGTTCTTCTGGAAAATGCTGGCAGCCAGTTCATATCCTCGCAATGGCGACAATGGACGGCCACGAGGTATCCCATCATGTGGGACTCCTGAGGATTCCAAACCCGGCAACGCTCGCTAACCGTGAAGTTCGCTACTCAGTGAAACATTGGGGCTATTGCCTAATTATTCCTTGGGACACAGAAGCCACCCAAATTCATGAATAACGACGAGAAAGCTGGCATAACTCTAGGTGTCCTCGGGAAAATCTCGTGCTTGATTTGTTCAGCATGAACTGCGTAACGACGCAAATGTTACCTGTGGTTGGGCCTACAAAGGGAATAGAAACTCGACCCGAGGTGGATCGAGAACGGTGGGTTCTCGCCGCACCAAGCACCGAGTTCTAACTGCACGCAAACCGCACACCGCACATCGAGTTCTCGTCGTACGGAGACTACTCACCGAGTTCGTTTCAACTGCACGCCGAAAACTGCACATTACACATCACACCGAGTCGTCACCGCACCGCACACCAAGTTCTCGCCGCATCGAGACTGTTACCGAGTTCTAACTGCACACCGCACACCGAGTTATCGCCGCACCACATACCAAGATCTCGCGTGAGTTCGTGGACCCCTATAAAGAATGTCACACTACGGCGGTCAGTCTCAGGTTCTTCAGACATGATCAGTCAAACAGGGAAGATGTTCCCCTCACTTGTCTTTGTCACCGGACTTTTCGCCGCGGCTGGGGGTCAAACCACCCTCACTGGTCAGTGGACCTGCTTGACTCAGGGAAACTACGCACTCTGCAACGACCAGTGGGGTCTCGGTGAGCAATATGATGACATAGTTGAATATGACTGAAAATATCTTACAGCTTATGGCACGGGTAACCAGACCGCAACATTGATCAGCACCTCTGGCAACGACATCTCTTGGTCAACCACCTGGACTTGGGCTGACAACCCAAGCAATGTCAAGTCGTGTAGGAGCTCTAGATTACACTACATTTTGCTGCTCACGACCGTTGATAGACACAAATGTCGAGTCCACCACTGCCAAGGGTATGAAGGCAAGTACTTGTTTGTCGTGACTATCAGAGAGGCTCAGGGCTGATTCGTGTGGTAGCTGTGCGAGATCTCTTGCGCGCCTACAGCTTGGAACTGGAGCTTGAATTATGCCACTCAATTGTCTGGCATTCATGCTGATGTCTCCTATGACATCTGGATTGGCACCACTCCTGATGGTGTTCAGGCATCCTCCGCCTCCTCTTACGAGATTATGATATGGCTCGCTGCCTTTGGCGGGTAAGTTCCCTTGACATGAAGCTTCATTGTTGTTTTCCTCATTCGTCATCATAGTGCCGAACCTCTTGGTTCGATTCACGCTTCTGATGTCTCCATCGCCGGTCACACCTGGAACGTGTGGAAGGGTCCTAATAGCAACTGGGAGACCATCTCTTTTGTCAGCCGGCATGGGGACATAAACAACTTCAGCGGTGACTTGAGTGAATTTTTCAGTAAGCCAACCTTTGCCGAGTGCATCGTAGACCGTTCTGACATACAATCAGCTTGGATTATCGATAACGAGGGTGTCTCGTCTTCCCTCTACCTCCAGTCCATCGAGTCTGGGACTGAGCCCTTCATCGGCTCTGCTGAGCTCATGACCCACTGCTACTCTGTCTCCGTTACCACTGTTTATTAGGATTGTATCTCAGGTTGGTTTTCCCTTTGGCTTGCGTCCTGCCTTGGCCCCTAGTAATGTACTGTATAGTTCTGCACTGCGAATACATCTTTTTAAAAATAAATTCAGCGCATACCGCATGTCCTCGATCACAGGGGTTAACTTGGATGCTGTTTGCGGCAGGTTGTGTCTTGTTTGGTTGCGATAGGCCCAGACGACTAACGCTGGGCGCGTTGACATAAGTTGTTCCGTGCATATTAGAGCACTGCGTCGGTTCTTGAATGTTCACTCAATCTATTAGTACCTGGTCAAGTGAGGGTACTCAACACCACTGGAATCGTATTCACTCGCTTTTACATTACTAACTTGAAGGACGCGTTGCAGATGTACGATGATGGGCTGGAAGACGGACATCACCGCGGAAACGTCAAGGTGTGCAAGCCATTATTTATTTCCGTCGTTTGTTGCCTTGGCCAATCGCACGATGGATAATCTCACCGCTCTTCGGAAGGAAGCTTATAGTTTCTTTCCTGTCGGACATTCTTCTGGAAAATGTCGGGGGCTAGATCATATCCTCGCTATGACGATCAACGGGATACCTCGTGGCCATCCATTGTCATGTGGGACTCATGAGGATTCCAAATTCGGCAATGCTCTGAATGTACTGCCAACCATGAAGCTACTCGACGAAACGTCGGGGCTGTTGCATAATTATTCCCTGGGGTATACAGAGCCTGCCCACATGTGACCTCCCCTACATGCGGACCCAGCACCCTTTGATGACGAACTCACGGATAACTATGAGAAGGTTGGCTTAACTTTAGGTATCCTCGGGAAAATCTCGTGCTTGATTTGTTCGACATGAACTCAAGGGTGCTGCGTAATGACCCAAATGTTACCTGTGGTTGGGCCTATAAAGAGCGTCGCGCTACGGCGCTCAGTCTCAGGTTCTTCAGACATGATCAGTCAGACAGGGAAGATGTTCCTCCCACTTGCCTTTGTTGCCAGTCTTTTCGCCGTGACTGAGGGTCAAACCACCCTCACTGGTCAGTATGCCTGCTTGACCCAGGGAAACTACGAACTCTGCAATAACCAGTGGGGCATCGGTGAGCAATATGATGACATAGTTGAATACGACTGAAAATATCTTACAGCTTACGGTACGGGTAACCAGACCGCGACATTGATCAGCACCTCTGGCAACGATATTTCTTGGTCAACCACCTGGACTTGGGCTAACAACGAGAATAATGTTAAGACGTGTAGGACCTCTAAATTATATTACGTTTTGCTGCTCACAACTGTTGGCAGACACAAATGTCGAGTCCACCACTGCCAAGGGTATGGCGGCAAGTACTTGATTGTTCTGACTTGTCGGAAAGGATGCGGGGCTGATCCGTATGACAGTTGAGCGACATCTCTTCCGCACCAACAGCTTGGAATTGGGATTACGTCACTCAATCGTCTGGCATTCGTGCTGATGTCTCCTACGACATCTGGATTGGCACCACTCCTGATGGTGCTCAGGCATCCTCCGCCTCCTCTTACGAGATTATGGTCTGGCTCTCCGGCCTTGGAGGGTAAGTTCCCATGGCATGAAGCTTTATTGTCGTTTGCCTCACCTGTCATCATAGTATCCAACCTGTCGGCTCTCTTCAGACTTCTGATGTCTCCATCGCTGGCTACACTTGGAATGTGTGGAAGGGTCCCAACAGCAACTGGGAGACCATCTCTTTTGTCAGCCAGGACGGCAACATAAACAACTTCAGCGGTGACTTGAATGAATTTTTCAGTAAGACAGCCTTTGCCGAATACACCATAGACCACTCTGACATGTAATCAGCTTGGATTATCGATAACGAGGGTGTCTCGTCTTCTCTATACCTCCAGTCTATCGAGTCTGGGACTGAGCCCTTTACCGGCTCTGCTGAGCTCATGATTAACAGCTACTCTGTCTCCGTTACCACTGCTTAGGACTGTGTACGTTAAGTTGGCTTTCATTTTGGCTACCATTCTGCCTATGGCTCTTGGTCCTAATAATTTATTGTATGGTCCTGTCTTGTGGATGTCCTCGATCAGGGGTTATTTCGACTTATATGGTGAAGCGTAATCAATGTTGCACCTCTTATTGTCTTGCTCAAACTCGACGATGTGACTCCGTTCATCATGATGGGTTACTCATCCCCATGGTTTCACAATAGCCTCTACAGCCAAGATGCCTTCGCGTCACCACGTTCACGTACTTCGCGTGTGCGGAACGACCCAATTGGATTCTTCTTTTTGTTCGGTGTATGAAGCGGGCAAGCTTGACGGGGAATCATAAATACGCACCCAACCCACCCCCAGCGGGCTGTCTCAAGGACGATCCTGACAAAAGGACTGGCTGGTTCAGTCCTAAGCTTACCTTAACTTTTATGCTGATCCTCCTGGACCACGCAATCTAATATCAACATCGCCCGCATGACTTCACGAACGCCTATTCGATTAACACCTTATCGCGGACCACTTGCAACGCCTCCAACATCGCCCGAAAGCAGCCCTACACTGTCTACACCCCCCACCGACATTTCCCACCCCTCAATGCCCATCAGGTCGACGCTGGACGTTGCTATCCTTCAACACCGGATCCCTACGCTAAGGCCACCTATGCAACATCAAAATGCGTCTCGCCTACCCCACCAGAGGCACCAACTTATCAAACGACTTTTCGGTCATGGGACTCACCTTTCCGTGGTGAGCCTTGTCTTCAAAAACCTTCTCTATTCGGTGAGCCAGCTTGCAAGAACTCTCGCGGGGATTGTCGCATTCTGTTTATTCATTTGGGGACTCCTTGAATGGGTAATTGTAATTTCTCGTCTATGAGCATCCACTTGGGTAGCTGATTTACTTTTCGCAGTCCTCGTATGCATCCGAGTTACCTCGACAGCAAAGTGCGTGGAAATCAATGTCACAATTTCCACTTCCGTCTACCACGAGAGCTCTGCGTTGCCACGTGAATCCTTCAAGCTCTTCATGTGAACCAAGCGAGCAGCATGCGGCGGTTCTACAGTTCCTCTCGGAGCATATTCAACATGCAAAGCATTTATCGTCTCTAAGCGCGGGACTCGGTTTACCCTTTCGCAGTTTCCTTGAGACACATCGAGAAACGTGAGTAGTAAGGTGTCTCGTAAGAATCCATGCTAAGCAGCGACGTGTCGATCCCAGTATTCCGAGGACCGTGGTTCGACACAACCTCTCGGAGCCACCCCATTTCGTCCAAGAGGTAGACACACTGGTAAATTTGACAGAATTTCTCGACACGTCTCTCCTCGACTTTACTTCTGGCAGTTTCATCGGCAGAAGCGTGCGTTCTTTTTGCCGAATAATGTACACATCAGTTAACACTTGCAATAGTTTACTCTCGCCCTGGAAGAGTTGGGGGACCTTATCTCCGAGCCTATTATTTCGCATGCTTCCTCAACACCCGGGGAATACCAAGACGCGCATCTACATGCGATATATTGGCGCACTGCTTCCAACCTCCTTTTGGAGTACTCCGCTGCACGCCCACGTGCTAGACGAATGTTGCAACATCTTCATGTCCTCCATCAACAGTTATCGCCATTGATATCTGGTGATCGTGTTGCTCGAAGTGTCGGGGGAAGGTTGAACACCCGGTGGTGGAAAGGCATCATTCGTCATCCTACTACCTCCATCGAGGATGGAGTCCAACCGTTCGTGGCCGGACTGGAAGTTACGCTTGACAATGTTCGCCGGTTGACAGCTTATCTCGATTGGATCACAGAACAACTTGTAAGTAGTGTTTTGTCGCGTGCTCCCTGCTTCGGCATTGTTGATCACCTGTAGGCACAGAGTACCCTGCAAGACGTCTTGAAGACACGGCATAGAACCAACTTTTCATCGTGCATGATATCGTTGCGAGAACTGTTCGCTCAATCCAAGCCATTGACATCGAAGAAACGTCGTTTCTGTCTCGATGACTATGGGTTCGTGCCTCTCGTCCGACCAGAAAGGGTCGAAATCGTGGTTCCAGGGAGTCCGACGGTGCGCGCGGATCGTTAATCTTATGGACATATGCTACTTTATGCTTTATCTCGTTATCTGGGTATCTTATCAGTGGCAAACTACTATGCAGGCACGTATCCGAATTATAAGGAAA
>JBBPTB010000373.1:0-22583 GCA_038093875.1 Boletus tylopilopsis | reverse complement strand
GGTGTCGCGTCAGACTACCTGCTCATCGCGCATTGGTTTTTCAAGATCCCCCAACACACGCCGGCCGAGTTGAGCCGGGTACTTGTTGACGTCTGGAGCAGACTTTTTACGCCCGTTGACAAGTTGAGCAAACTTTGACGAGTCTGATCGGAGCATTATGCACTGTAACAAGTGCATCCCATTAGTCCGCCGCACATGTTATCGTATGTATTATTCCGATTTCGTCTCCTTTTGTCTTTTTGCCCTATGCCCTGCGATAACGCTTACCCGTATGTCCTAACCCGATACGTTTCTCTCTCACACCATGCTACAGAGCCATTTATGGATTATGCCCTTATGCTACGGAGTACTACTTAGGGACCTCGTTTGTATTGTTGTAGAGTAGTGACTTTACTCACTCAAAAAAGACGCTAACTGCTGTTCTCGAAGGATAAGCACTCACTGAGCGGTCCGACCGGCCCGTTATGCGTCTGATGTCCAAATGTGGTGATATTTCCCTTGACCAACCTCTCTGACCCTGAAATTTTGAGAGCAATGGTGGCCGAATCAGCCGGTGGGCCAATCAACTACCAGGCCGCTGCCTTTAACGCCGCTGGGTAAGTGTAACGCGTCTCGTTTGGGTCCTAGTAACCTGCATTCCTTCCAGATCCCGTCCAAACGTACCAGTCCCAGCAGTCTCCAGCTCCATTCGCGTGAGTAATTTGCGACCAATCACGCCCAGTGAGTGACTGTTTGACTTTTAGCGCCCTCCCCTTCCGGTTGCATTCAATCCGAACTTGGGTTTGTCGTCCTTTCCACTTGGAGAAAACCCGCCCGGAGTCAATAGCGGTCCACAATCAGCCAGTTCCAACCAAGTAAGAACTGGTCTTCAATCTGCGATGCATCGTCTTATTTGTGGTAACTAGCGTGTCGTGTGGCAACCCATTCATCACAGCCTTCCCCTTCGTCCAGTAATGAGTTGCCCCAACGTGCGCCGACAACAGGCCTCTGGCCCTCTTGGAGGTAATTCGACAACTCAGGCCGGTGGCACTTCAAGCTCAAGGAAGAAAGAAAAATATCGCATGCGAGTGAGAGACAGCTTTCAGTTCGTAATACGTCATCTTATCGTTGATGACCAGCGTGCCGCTCGACGACGACGACTAGCTAATGCCTCCCAACCACACGATTCCTCTCCCGGAAATCATTTGTCCGCCGAGGTTAATAGTACTCTGAATTCAGTCGCAGGCCCCAGCCAAGTAAGGAGCAACTTTCAATTCGTAATGCACCCATCTTAGCGTCGAACTAGCACGCTCCACGACAACTTCACCCTCAGGCAACAAGCGATCCCAGACTGCCCCGTCAGCAACCTTCTGTTCCGACGATTGGAGGCAACTCGCCCGCCAATGCCAGTGGCACTCCGAAATCAGTCGCTGGCCCGGGCCAAGTGAGGAACAGTTTTTCGATTCGAGACACGCCAACTTGACATTTCACGACTAGCGTCCTCGAGCACAACCTCACCCTAAGATACCAAGCAATTCTAGCCCGCGCCGACCGCGACTTTCTGTTCCGATTGGAGCAAGCTCGTCCACTAACGCTAATAGCACCCTAAAACCAGTCGCTGGGCCGGTCCAAGTGAGCAACGGTTTTTGATTCAAGACACGCTGTCTTATCATTCATGGTCAGCGCTCTCAACCACCACCACCACCACCACCCACTCCGGCAACGAGTGATCCCAGACTACTCCGTCAGCAACCTTCAGTCCCAATTATTGGAAACAAATCGCCCGTCAATGCTAGCAGCATTCCAAAACTCGCTAGCCCGGTCCAAGTGAGGAACAATCTTCAATTCGGGACACGCCAACTTACCGTTCACAACTAGCGCCCTCAAACACACCCTCGCTCCAAAATAATAAACAATTCTAGTCCGCGCCGACCGCAACTTGCTGTCCCGATTGGAGCCGCCTCGTCCACTAATGCCAATAGCTCTCCAACACTAGTCACCGGGTTGGACCAGGTGAGTAAATGCTTTTGATTCGAGACACGTTGTCTTACCATCCATGACCAGCGCTCTCCACCACCACCACCCCCCGCTCAGGCAACAGGTGGTCCCAGACTGCGGCCCCAACGACCTTCTGTTTCGATTGGAGTCAACTCCTCCATCAATACCAATAGCAGCCCAACACCCGTCGCTAGTTTGGACCATGTGAGAAGCATTTGATCCGAGACACTCCATCGCATTGTTGACGATTGGCGTTCTTAGCCTTACGCTCGGGTACTCATGAATTCGGTACTGTCTGTCCAACAGCCCTCTGTTTCCCTTGGAAATAATGCCAATGGCATTCCAAGGGCTGTCGCTAGCCGGGTCAATGTGAGAAGCATTTGGTTCAAGGCATTCCATCGCACTGTTGACGATTAGTGCTCTCAGCCTTATGCTCTGCCACCTGGGTATCCCATGTCGTCTCTCCAACAGCCCTCTGTTCCTCTTGGAAACAACCCGTCTATCAATTCCAATAACAGTCCAAAGGCTGTCGCTGGCTTGATCAACGTGAGAAGCATCTGGTTCGGGACACTTTCGTACTATTGACGATTAGTCCTCTCAGCCTTACGCTCGGCTATTCAGGTATCCTATGTCGTCTCTCCAACAACCCTCTGTTCCTCTTGGAAACAACCCGTCTATCAATGCTAATAGCTGTCCAAAGCCTGCCGCTGGCAGGGTCAATGTGAGAAGCATTTGGTTTGAGACACACAATCGCACTGTTGATGGTTAGCGCTTTCAGCCTGACGCTCGGCCACTCGGGAATCCCATACCACCTTTCCAACAGCCCTCTGTTCCTCTTGGAAAAAACCCGTCCACCGTGGTAATTCCCACTCCACAATCACCCGCACGTCCTAACGAAGTGAGAAACAAATTTCAATTCCTGATACACTATCTTATTCATTACTGACTAGCATTCACAGTCACCTGTTCGTCCCCCGGTAGCGAACAATCCCAGCCTGCGTCCCCAGCACACTTCTCCTGGAGGTAATCTCCCCAGCACTCCAAAGTCAACCACCGACCCTGCCCAAGTGAGGATTAGTTCTCGATCTGTGATTCACAACACAACATTTTACTCTTACTGACTGGCGTTCTCAGCAACCTTTTCCTCCTCATGACACTCTTAAAATTGGGGTAGGAAAGAATCCCGCTCTGCTCCCCCAACCTTCTATTCCATTTCAAGATGGTCCGTCCGTCGAGACCGGTGACACTCCAAATTCAGTTGCCGGTCCTGCAAAGGTAAGAAACAGTTTTCGATCTGCACTACACACCATCTCACTACCCTATACTAGCATTCTCAACCACCATCTCGTGCATCGAATGATATTACCCCCCAACATTCTCGCCTCCCAGACAATCCCACTGCCCACCAGAGTGTCTCGGCGAAAGCTGCCGATAAGATTAGTTCTGACACCGAGTCACGTGCATCGAAGCGCCAAAAGTTTGATCTTGATCTTGACGTTTCCTCCACGTCGAATGGCGCGCCGTATTCTCAGCTGCATGCTCCTCAGAGCAATGTTTCTGATCCAGACGTTCAAATGATCGATGTGTCTCACACGGAGAAGAGTCGCAGTGGTCCGGTACTGATTGTCGACCTCGAAACCGGCACTGTTTCCCTTGGCGAACGTGTTCCTCCTACCACCAGGGCATTGTCTCCTGACCCATTGGCTCTGATTCCTCAAAAGCGCGCTCATGCTGCAGGAGTTGATCCCTCAGAACCCAGTTCTTCTGGAATAAACGAAAGCAAGGGTCGTGGCACAGAAAACCGTGGTTCGGAACAACTTCCTCCATCCACGGATCAATTGCCTAAAGCCAAGAAACCCGAGGATGTACCCAACGCCATCGAGCATGAGCCTCAGGTATACTTTCGAGAATACATTATCCGCAGCTACTGACCATCGTTGAGAAGGCCAACTCGGTCGATTCGACAGCTGGGACGATTATCAGTGAGACCAACAAAGATAAGGTACGCACAAGGTGATCAAACGATATTTTCCCGTTCAAGACACTCCCGCTAGGATGCACCTGACAATCAAAATGACTCTGGCGCGTCCGAACCCATCAAGACTTCATCGTCTGCCTCTTTGAACTCTGCTCGCAAGAAGTCCAAGACACAGACTCTGCCACTGAAAGCCTGGTGTCTTGGTTGCCACCACTTCAAACATACCAAGTTTGCACCTGCTGAGCTGGCATACAATGTCGACTCGCAACGGATAAAGGTAACTTGGGGTTCGGAAGCAGTCGAGTTTCAGCTTGGTAGTGATGTCTATTCGGTAGAGGTATGTGTGTTCTATGTGTCTCTTTCGATTACTCGATCGCTGCTAGATCGTCCACGACTTGGAAGAACCGATGAGAGATCATTTCGTGGTGCAGTTTAGCACCGCCCCGGCGTCGACGTGGAGGGAGGTAGAACAGAAATACAAAGGCTTCAAGGGAGGTATGTAGACCCTGACTCGAGCGTGTTCCTCTGGCTCAATCTCTCCGAAGGGGGAGACCCGTCGAGCTGTAAACACCTGTTGACGTTCCTCTTCTCAACTGGGAGGGACGGGGGGCTATCCCCGGTCGACTACCAGAGACTCGTCACAGGGTTCAAGAGAATGCTTGGATGCTCTGCTCTTGAAATGATAGCGTCAGTGATCGGTTGTTGATGTGCGCGCGTTCACTCACTCACGACCGCTCCTCCAGGCCGTCGCATCGCTCGAATATTTGGAATTTCGTATCCCGACTTGCCGCTCTGTTTGAACAAATAGAATCTAGGGCCAGGTTGGAGGGTGGTGGCGGAAGCATCTCGGGCGACACCCCCTCTGTTACGCCTTCCTCTTCTGCAACTATCCAGATCGGTCCTGAAGACCGAGACGCCTGAGAAGACTTGTTCAAGAGGCGATGAAAGCAAACAGTGGAAACGCATCGTGTTGAAGGTATGGCACTGTCGGTGAGGTAGACAGCATGCCAGCAGGGCAGCCCGAGCCTCACGACAGCCTCATACCTTGTGGTACCCACGTGTCGAGGTAACGCCTCGAATCCAGATGCATTCTAATAATAGCTAGTAATAACTACTTGACGATTTCTATCGTATGTATGTTCAGCTTCATATGCTATGCAGAAAAACAATCAAGTGACGAATAGCTTCGCCTCAGCAGGGAACATGTATCCTCGTGGCCCAGCTAGGTGAGAGCCTACCCAGGCGGCCTCGACCCTGACATCCCGCGGGGTTTCTGACAACATTTGCGCTCTCTGCGACTATTCCCGAATCTTGACTTGCTATTCCCGAGGCTCGATCTACCTTTTGTGTGGATGGATCTATCGTGAGAAAACATTGAAGTGTCGGATCTCCGAATCCCGCATGGAATTGGTCCTTGGAGTCGTCCAAGGTTTCAAGGTAAATTCACCCACTTTCATGAGCCTAGGTTCAAGCGTTCAAGCTTGGGTCTTTCACCAACTACATCGCAGTCCTTGATCTCAAGCACAGTTGACGAGATCACTTGTAAACCATGGATCTGCTCCCACAAATTCTAATTTTAGTCTCTCCGGAGCCTTCACGCGGTCAGTGAGACCGCCCGTCGTATCTTTAAACTCACCCCTACTGCGCAGAACGTATCCCAGCGCCTTTGTCCCTCCTACGTCGTTTGATATGCGGCTCATCTTCAGCAACTCGTACTACAAAAACACGGACATATCCGACGAGGAAGGCAACACACTCTACACCATCTCTACCCCACACGGATGGAAACAAGTGACCACCATCACCAAGCATCACACCGGAAGAAGAAAGCGAGCGCCCGAGGTTCTCTGCGTGATCGAATGGCATCGGGTGAAGAAGACCAAGTTCTTGTTTGGCAAGCGGGAGATGATGGCAGACGAGATACTGTATCGACGACCATATTCGTGGTGTGTTGTCGCGTTACACCCTTGACTGCTCCTTTGACCGAGAAACCCGTGCGGTATTGCAGGGGTCGGTATTTCGTCGGTCCGGATGGCGTGACGTACAAGTGGAAAGTAGGCTTCAAGTACTGTTGGGTAATACTTGATCTTTTTTTTACTTTCTTTACTTTCTTTTTCTTTTTCCTTTTCGTCGTGTGCATTTGAATCCTCGGTCCACGGGGTTCTGCTGACGTTTGTTCCCAGCTCAAGCATGAAAAGAAACATGACAGAGGACATCTCGTCAAGTTTCACAAACGGAATCTCGGCATTCGGAAGCCGTCGCATCCCCCGTTTCTCGAAGTTGCGCCAGAGGTGTCGCATATGTTAGATCACATCATCGTGACCTACATGTATATGGAGAGATTGCGTCGAGACGTTGAAGATGAAAAGCGTAATTTGTAGCATGGACTCCCGGACATTGCATGGCACAATTACTCATGCTATTTTTAAAAATGTCGAGTTATTGGTCTGATGGCGTAGTTGGTTATCGCATCTGTCTAACACACAGAAGGTCTCCTGTTCGAGCCAGGGTCAGATCATGCACTTTTTTTTTCCATTTTGCAACGGGGATCAACTACAGGTTCCTTCAGGATCGTAAAATAAAGGGGATACCTGTAAAGGCCAGTGCAAGATCTGGACAGTAATTATGTCTGAAAATATCTGGCCAATAATAAGACTACAGCAAAATGCACCGAAAGCGAACAAGGAACCGAGAGGCACGCTCACTCAAACACGATGACCAGATCAACCCCCTTATTCTCTAACCAGCTTTGCCACATTTCTCCGTATCTCGCCGTGGCCTTTTCTGTCCGGCCAAAAACCTGTTCGTCTGGCAACAATCTCGAGATGCGCCGAATTTCGCGCAAGTCCCGGTTAGAGTAGTATTTTATCTGCGTCGCAGCCTGCGCAAGCGTTGGATGACACTGCCCATTCGTCATACGATCGCGAGCCCGACATACATCTGGTCAGTTCGACGGCATCGTAATGATCAGAAGGGGACTGACCGAGCCCTGAAAGACCATCCGATGCCATTTGCAAAATGTTTTCAGCGATATCCGACCGCCCTGGGCATCCAGGGCATTGTCTCTGGACCTGCGCTGGTCGCGGTAGAGAGGGAGAAGGCGAGGGGTGTAGTACGTCACCAAAGGGACGGCCGTGCTCTCCCGCGATGCCGTAGAGATCATTGACGGCGCGGACGTGGCGCTGTTACCACTATATAATCGACGGCGATAGCGGTCCGCGACACGCCAGTACCTTGCTTCCGCTTCTGGCGTAGCGTAGGTGTCGTCTCTCTCGTGTGGCGCACGACCAAGATTAAGGAACTGTTGCCATCGTGTCGGGATCTTGAGGCAGCGTCGGACACGCAGACATGCGGTGTTGAACGCACGTACGAGCATGTCAAAGAGGGAACGCAGATGTGGAACCCTAACTGAGGTGCCTGATGTTGGGACGGCTTTCCACTGGCAGCGCCTTGTGGGAAGCGCTGATACGGATGAGACACGTGTGATGACTGGGACACTGCACAAAACGACCAGTGCAACGAGGAGCGGCATGGGAGACCGGAAGCTGGAAAGAAAGTGCTAAAGAGAGGACGACGAATATCAATCTCAAGTGATCGCAACAGGTCTTGTGAGAGTGTGTCTCACCTGAGTCACCTCGAGTTCGAGACGCATTCTCGACAAGGGACTTGAAATTAGACACCGAGCGCGACGACGGCGATCAACCCAACGCACAAGGTGGGAGAAGGATACACGAGAGCGGGGAGCGGTATTTGACCACAAGGAAGGCTATCGATGAAGTAGATCGAGAGATTTCCGTTTGCTGGGGGAAGAGCCCGAGGTTCATAACGTTTCTCGGTGCATTCCGACCAGAAAACTCCTGATAGTTTTGGGCAGAGACATAATGCAGAGATAGTCCTTGGATTGTCCAGCAAGAAAACGTAGCACGTGCTGGTCGTCCGCTCGGAGGTCCATCGGAACAAGATTCGGAACGGACATAATCTTGATGCCCTGATTCAGGGCCAGAGTGTTTGTTTTATGTTCAAGTATGCACCGCACACAAGGGAAGAGAGTGTCAGGACCTAGAGTAGCAAGGTGTTCGCGAAGGAGTACTACACCGGCTATGAGAGATCCCGGACTCACGGACAGAAACATGTGGTCATATATTTTTTTCTTTTAGTTCTTGGATTGGGCTGCAGTGCTCTGTCCCTGGACCAGCTGGCAAGGTCGAGATATTACCAAGGCAACTTTAATTGTACGAATTGAGTACAAGGACAAAAGAGCTGGTCAGGCTGGGTCTGGGCAGTCACCTAAATCAAACAGCACTGGTCCTCTCTTCTCTATTCACATTCGTAACATGACCCTGCCAACCTGCCCACCGCCAACCAGTTAGTCATTGATGGCACATCAATCCGCCCAGTGTTTCTCCGATGGTCGGGTTCGTATTACCTCAACATTGGTTCTGGCAAGGACGCTTCGATGTCACCTGTCACCGGGACCACCGAGAACCAGTTTCAGCTGCACAATACGACTCAGTGAGGCTGTCGAAGCTCTATCTCTCAATCACAGCTTTCTGTAACTCGTGATCGTCGGAGGAGTCGCTGTTTGAAACCTGTCGTTGCATTGAGGATTGGGTTCTGCTCTAACCTTGAGTATTTTCTTCCTCGTGCGTTTTCAATCCTCCCGGCAGTTCTGCCCAGTAACTGATCCCATTGTCCCATGGGGCGTGCGCGTCCATCGAATCTCGGATCTTGTAGTCAAGGCGTTTGCATTCCCTCACCGATCAAATCAGGCAGCGGCCTACCTATTTTTGCCATGACGCCACCAATCCCACTCACACGTCGAGCCTTACGGCTCTGCCTAAAGACATCATTAGTAACCGAGGCTGAGAGGGTGCGCGGGAGTGATTTGTTAAATCCCTTGGCAGGGTATACGTATCTGCTAAGTGACTCTGCCCTACTCTTGCTCACTGGTTGTGGATTTGGCAGTGCTCTATCATCTGGACGAACCAGATCTAAGTTGACCTCCAAATCTCGGCGAATTCAGCTCTCCGTACCCATTGGCAGACAAGCACTTGCTGTGCTCTGATCGAATGGTCGGTGGTATATATATACAAGCTGCGCGATCGATATCAACCTTACAACCTTTCTCCCTCTGCGCTTTCGCGGACTGGTATCGCAGACTCAAAGCATGGACCAGAATGCTTGCTCTCGGGTGCCTCGCTGGACTGAAGCAACCCTGGTAAGTGGGGAGTACACTGTTGCTGGTCTGTCCTCATTGTAGCTTCATGTATCTAGATTGACTCGCGTTCAAGTACGAACCATCACAGCGAATGCAATGTATCCTTGCTAGCAACTATGGCGAGTGCAACAACTAAGTAAAGAGTGTATTCACTCACCGGCATGCTCCGGTCGTGTAGCTGCCCGCCCACACGTTCAGGATCTTGTCCAACGTGTGCTTCCTTCCATATCCCATAATATGGGCTGTCTGCTTCTTTGTGGGTGGGATTTATGTGCAAACTGGATGTCTCGTCTGATCCATTTCAGTTTGGCCCAATGATTTCGGACGTGGTCTCTATGGCTCGAATTATGTGCCAGTTAACCTCGATATCTTCATATTTTATATCCACAATAATCATTGTTACGTTACGGTGTCTTCGGAGGCTCACACCCTTACGACGTGGTGCGTTCTTTGACAGTAAATGAACCGATACGATCTCATACTGTCATTGTGCGCGCAGTTTATTGCTTGGCTTGCTGTCTTGTTCTGACGAGATAAAGCTCGGTTCGTATCACATTTTAAGGCTGTGGACGCATATACATGTTAGTGAATTCGTTCATCTTGGAGCCACTATTCTCAACAACGACCCCGTAGTATCAGCGACTATATTTATACGATTTCCCACAACGCACGTCCAACTTCCCTTCCCTCACTCATACTCATTCCGTGGCTTGCTACTGGACGGCACCATATTCACAATACTCGTTATCCCAATCAATTTGTATCTTTCTAGTTGCGCCACATTATCAAGTTTGTCCGTGACTCGTGAACACCCAGGAGGCAATTGGCATACCACGCAAGTACTTGGTGCAGTCCAGTTGCCCGATCGGACGTCTCCATAATTTATTAATCAAATACTTCAATTGGTAGACCTAGGCGGCGTTCGTTAACCAGAGTGGCCTTGCCTGGGTTTGACGCGGCCTACACAGGATTTCATTGCCCTCACAGCACGCATCGCCTCGTACAGCAAGTAACTCCATGTGACGCTGAGCACTGACTTGGTTCTGTGTGGTTTTCGCAGGGATTGAGTTCAAAAACAAGGGATAAGGGATCTGCATTGCATACCTTGAATAGGTAGAATTTCGCCGCCACCCGTTGATCTCAAAACTTCAGGAACGGATCAATCATGCAAAAATTATGCGACCAAGGTATCTTGATCAAGAGGCTTTCGGATGTCGTTTAAAGACCGGGCGGGACGTTGATCCAGGCATTTGCATCTCCATGGGCTATAGCCACAACTCGACGACCGTGTTCGTTGCCAAGTTTGAAAGTGTTGTAATCGAGAATGTCCGCTTGGGACGCTTGACAAGAGAGACACTCTGCCGTCGAGCACGAATTCACGACGCCCTGGATACTCTTACGGCTGCCGCTTGGATCGCCGGCCGTGGTTAGGAATAGACACCGGCATAATTTCCGTGCGGATACGACCGCGTTGAAGGATGTGCGAGACAAGGATTCACGAAAAGATATGGGAGATGACGTGTTATCTTTTGCGGCATCCATCTGTCGTGCCAACTTTGGTTGTGGGGGCTACTTTGAATTGTCCCGGCTGACACGGTGACTCCTTGAGAGTCGATTACGGTCATGGTGTTCCAGCGGAAATTCTTTGTCACTCCGGTACTAAGAAATGCGGTTGGACCGGGCGCGGGTATATCCGGGACAATAGGTACTCTAGTTGGGCGATCGGGCCCGAATGGCCATCCCGGGAGGATCCTGAGGCACTGTGATTCCACAAGCATCGAGAAAAATCCAGAAGATCATTTTGTACAGCCCGGAACTCCCATTAACGATCCAACTTCGGGCTCGGTCCCGGTCAGCCTGGAAGGAGTGCTAGTGTTACTTTACACTGAAGTAGAGATGTGAAAATGTCACGTGACTTGATAGATATGACGCCGGATCGATTTCCCGTCGTCCCATCCCCGAACACTCTTTTCCAATTGGTAAGTCCAGGAAAAGTTTTTAAAGGCGTCGGACTGTTCACACCCGACGATTTTCCTTGCTCTTGACCACCAGCATCATCTCGCACTGAAAACATAGCCATGGGTGTCCTTGATATCGTTCCCGTAAGTATGCTGACTCACGCACGCTCTGCAAACTCGAGATCTGACGATACATCTAAGGCCGGTGTTTTGACCGGAGACAACGTCCGCAAGTTGTTCGACTATGCAAAGGAGAATGAGGTATTTTCTTTCATTTCACATCTCAGGGAATCGGGGCTGACGCTCTGATTGTGATCGCAGTTTGCGATCCCCGTGAGTGCCTTGGTTTTCGAGAATAACCGATTGAAAATTCATGTACATTTTTATCGCCGTAGGCTATCGTAAGTTGCCGCTCCTCCGTGCGACAGAACATCGATGACCTGGTGGTTCCCAGAACGTCACCTCTTCCTCCACGGCAAATGCCGTTTTAGAAGCCGCAAGGTCGGTACTTTTGCCATTCACCCCTCGTGTTGCTCACGCCGGTGTTTCAGGGATATTCAAGCCCCCATCATTCTCCAAGTTTCTCAGGGGGGGAGTGCCTTTTTTGCAGGAAAGGGGCTCAAGAACGACCAGCAGCAAGCGTCCATCGCTGGTGCGAAAGCAGCTGCGTTGCATATACGGACCGTTGCAAAGGAATATGGCGTGTACGTACTTGCTTGTTGATCGGAGCCGCCGATGTGCTTAATCGCTGGTGGTAGTCCGGTCGTGCTCCACAGCGACCACTGCGCGAAAAAGCTTTTGCCTTGGTTCGATGGCATGCTCGCTGCGGACCAGGAGTACTTCAAGGCGCACCAAGAGCCTCTCTTCTCCTCTCACATGCTTGACCTGTCCGAGGAACCCAAAGAGGAAAACATCAAGACGTGCGTCGAATACTTTAAGAAGATGGCTCCCCTCGGCATCTGGCTTGAGATGGAGATCGGTATCACGGGCGGCGAGGAGGACGGTGTCGACAACTCGGGTGTCGACAATGCTGCGCTGTACACCCAGCCAGAGGACGTGTACGATGTACACGATGCGCTGAGCAAGATCGGGCCCAACTTCAGTATTGCGGCTGCGTTTGGTAACGTGCACGGCGTGTACAAGCCAGGGAACGTCAAGTTGCACCCAGAGCTTTTGGAAAAGCACCAGGCTTACACGAGCAAGAAGCTGGGCGGGTCCAAGAAGCCTTTGTGAGTCTGTTTGTATGCAAGGGAACATGTTTCGGTGGTGTACTCACGAATTCAAAGATACCTCGTCTTCCACGGAGGGTCTGGTTCGACCAAGGAAGAGATCAAAACTGCCGTTGGCAATGGGGTCGTCAAGATGAACGTTGACACCGGTAAGAGTGTGGCCATCAACGTAACTTGCATGATGTAACTTTTCCATCCTGCAGACACTCAGTTCGCTTACTTGACCGGTATCCGAGTATGTCCGAGCGCTCAGCATTTTTTAAAATCCTGATCTGGATGTCTCTGTAGGACTTTGTTACCAAGAAGGCAGGCTACCTTCAGACCCAGGTGGGAAACCCCGAGGGAGCTGACAAGCCGAACAAGAAGGTATGGTCGTCCCCTGGGGCACGGGCAGATGCTGATCTCCCATTATTAGTTTTACGACCCCCGCGTCTGGGTCCGTGAAGGTGAGAAGACGCTCACTGAGCGTGTCAAAGAAGCATGCACAGATTTGGGCAACGTTGGTGCGTCGCCCTCTATCCTTCTCGCTGGGGCATTGATGTCCAATTTGCGTCGTCAAGGCCGTCTTTAAATGCAAACATCGTGAACAAGACTGGGATCGTCCAAGATGTACTATTTATACTAGAAGCTGGTTCGTGAGCGAGGTGCCAGTGGCCAGACGAGCTGTACATACATCACATTGCTCTGCACACACGAGCGTTGATCGTCGCGTTTTCCTTCATGTCTTTTACGTGTATTGATTGTGATCTGGTCTAGTCTCCTGGACAACTTGGAAGACGGTTTTTCCACTTCTTGAAAAAGCCTGCTGAACTGCGGTACACGGAACGCGTACCTTCGCCTCAAAATCACGCAGACAAGCTCGCAAGTCTGTAGGTGAACATGGCAACTGAGTGAACCAACGTTAGCTTGACGAAAGCGCACGTGACACGGCGCATGAACTTACAGTTAGGGGTCAATTTCGCTCCAATTCATCTCTTCCACGCGATGGGCCACCCGCAGACATCAAGGTGAGACGAGCATTTCCACGGGTGTAATAATTGACCGCATTCAAGTAAATAAATAAGCTTTCCTACAACTGACGATGCTCTCAAACTATTCGTGCCGGGTCAAAAGATTTCGTTGAAACCCTTCGACGATCGTCTTGAGGTCAGCTTCACAATTCTTAAACTCTCCACTCCTGTCACAAAAAGCGTTGTCGTGCTTGCCACCCCCGACGTGGGAGCTTCTGACCAGGTTGCCATCAAAATATTTGATCCTTGCTACTTTGACGAAAGGATCATCCCCCTCTACCGGCTTTCGCACCCGTGGAAGCTTGTTCATGAACAGGCAGCTGCCACGGCTCGCACAGAGAACTCGAACCTATCCTATGGCGACCTGGCCGAGAGGAGGTTTGCCCACAGACCCCACGACTTGAGTGGCAGCGACCTCGTCGCCCACCGTATCGTTTGGGAGGAGCATTTTCATCGCATCATAATGGAAGCCTACGAAACAGAGCTCGAAGAATACGAGCGCCTGAAGGCGTTCCAAGGCGCTATCATCCCGCGTCTCCTCATGACCGGCCAGTTCCTGCCGCCGAACGAACGCGCCATCCAACCGCCGGCGCTCGTGCTCGAGTATATCCCCTCCGATAACCTTCATGACGTGCCTCCGCAGGCGATCACGCCGGACATGTGCACCCAGCTCGTCTCGGCCATCGAGCGATTCGCGTTGCATGGTGTGATTCACAACGATCTCAACTTGAACAATGTGCGTTTCACACCTCCGGACAATCCCGTAAAGGGCATCGTGATCGACTTCGCCTTGGCTTTCACTCGGCGTGAGGATTCGAATGAGGAGCGTTGGAAGGATCAGGCGGAAGAGGAGATAGTGTGGGCTAGACATTTATTGGAGAAGGTAGAGGCCATTAAACGACGAAAACATGGATGCATAAGTAGATTTGTGTAAATCAGGACATTGGGACTAGGTACAATGAAACCGAACACCGACGATGGTTGCACGCGTCAAAACAGGCATACTTGGTATTTAGGCGCCGAAATTATGAATGTTGCGCGCCAACGCGGCGCGGGTAAGATCCAGTCGGCCAGACTCTACCATATGCTTGGTAAAATGGCGATGTGATCCTGTTCCGAGTCATCTCGCCATCGTCCATCGTCCACCGCCCACGTCCTCCCTGTCACAGACCGGAACTCAACGGATTGCATCGTCGAATCACATCGTCTCCGGTGGTCGTATGACACACCGAGAAACACGCAATCGTACCCCATGATCCGTTGGATCGCGAAAACCGTCCGATCATGCCGTGCACACGCCATCTCGAATGGCTGTATGCGGTCTAGAATTCCATGGCATGCAACGCAGACCCATTCGTTCCTGTCGAGCGCTTTCGATGACCCTCGGAGGCACAGCCTGGATTCGGCGTCCTCTCCGTCGATGCACGTGTGTGAACGCGGCGAGGTGGCCGACGAGCTGACGGATGCTGTCCAGTTCCGAACCGACAGAGCCGAATGTTCGCCTTGCCGGTGGGGGGTTTGGCTTGGCGGATGGCGACAAGTTGAAGATGTTGTCGTTCAGGGGTGGAATGTGATGGCTCGCCCCCGTCTGGCACGGATAAGGGCGGTCGGGGTCGGGGTGGCGGCCTACTTGATACAGTGGCGCACCGCAAGGCGATGTGGTGATATCGAACAATCGCAAAGATCAAGAGCTTCTTGAACGCAGGCACCGAGGTCTTCCATGGATCCGAGGGGGAGGAAACGAATCGCTTGCGGAGGGAGACGAAGGGGCTGCACTGTTGAACAACAATGGCAGCCGTGAGGTCCATCAAGTATGACGCCTTGTACCGGGCGGAGAGAGCATCGACTATTGTCGCGTAATCGATGCTGCGACGTGTACTGGCAAGGTCGGAGCATTCCTGCGGGTAAAGGCCAAGAGAATAATGCCTTGCTCAAGGTCCTGTACCGCGGGCGAGACGAGTGGCTAGGGAGGGCATGCGGATGTGGAGTGCTTTTTGGTGATACAGGAGGAATCGCAAAGTCATTGAAGGACACCCGGGAGGTTCTAGTGCACATAGGCAGAGCCGCACCGTCCAAGATAAATTATTCGTCCTGTAAACTGGATCGTGAGCGAGGTGGCCAGACGAGCTGTACATACATTATATTTGTTCTGCATGTACTTGACACTGATCGTCGCGTTTCTTTACAAGTGTTGATAACCGATTGAGCAACTTGGAAGGCCGGCTTCCATTTGTGAATCAGCTTCTTGTTAAGGGTGTGGAAGTTTGCTGAACTGGGCTGCCCGAAACACGTACCTTCCTGTCTCAAAAATTGTCTACCACACACTCGAACGCGGTCAAGTCTTCGCAAAACATGTCGATCTTTATGGAGGCCAGCATTCAACTGAGTGAGCCGAGCCTGTTTATTCGCTTCATTATGTAACGCACGTGACTATATGGCGCAGTTCAAACTTGCCTGTTTTTCGTCCTCTTTGGTGTGGTCGAGTTGACTCGGGCGGTCCTTTGGGCTGCCCGAACCGTTGATGAACCCGACCGCGACGGGCCCCTCCTGCGCGCGCTGTTTGGGTTGGTCATCCACATCTTTTCTGTCGTCCCGCGTCCGGTGTGGACGCTTGTCGCGTATGTGGGGTGGTTGGCGTGGATACCCGTCCGGGTGGTCCTATGGGCATCGGGAATCGGGCGGGAACGTTTAAAACGTGAGTGTTGTGGGGTGACGCTCTGGCGTTTATTGACATACTATCATGCTAGGTTCGCCACGAGCTGTCACCCACTGGTATGCGCGTAGGCGTCATCAACGGACAAAGTTGCTCCGAAAACGAAAAGAGCAAGACGACGAGTGATGTATGGTTGCTCGAAGACGGTGTGGTAGCAGAGTTTTTGAAAGATTGGGACGGGCAGGTGATGTCACGCTTGTATCTCTCTTGTGTTGTATGTCTGGGGCTGTAGGCTACTGATGCTGTTCACCATACGTACCAGACTCCGACTCCTGTATCGGTAAATCGATGTATTCAACATGTTTGACGTTGCTGGTTCCAAGTCCATGGTCAGCCACAAGTTGGAGGCGGCTGACATGTTGAAATACGACCTACTAAATGCCGAGACGTCTTTCTCAGAGCCAGATACCACGCCAACATGTCCACTCTTGCTGCACTCTTCCGGGCCGCATTTCAGCTCGTCGTCGCTCTGTGGAACGCGTCCTTCGTCTTCCTGCAAGTCATACGGTCGGCGATGCAAGAAGCCAAGCAAGAAGCTGCCGAAGTGATGGCGTTACTCGATGAGGACGTTCCTATGATGGTCAGTTCATATCAATGGTTTCGTTACCATCAAGCATGTCATGCTGATCGTCTTCTCCTCACAGGATGTGATCACATCGACGTTGCTGTCCAATGCATCTGGACCCACGCGTCCGTGGCAAATGTTGATCATCGCAAGACAATCGACCTTTGTCCTCCTCGTTAGGCTATCGAAGCATCGCGTGCTCCATTTGGAAGTAGACGAGGTGGGTCGATCGGATTGACTGTTGGAAGCGTGTTGATACTGATGGTTCCGCACCCGAATAGAGGCTTATAACCACCAAGCTGGAGGTGATCCAGACAGAGTTGACGCTGCACATTCAGCACATCCCGCGTTTGGTGGGTCTTGATTTACGACGGGTGACGGGTGAGGTTGATGGTGGTCTTAGTTGCAGGTGCCGATCGGGATGTACGACACGCAGCTCGTGCGGTATATGCCGATGAAACTGCCGTACGTCTGGAAGGAAGAGTGGACGGTCCCGCGGTGTGGAGACGAAGACGTAGGGTCGATGGTACCAGCCACGCCCACGTCTCCTGTCATCACGAGATCGGAGGGACGTTCTCGCAGGAAGAAGTTTGTTATGCTGATCAAGGAAAGCGCGTTGCGACGTCGGTTGCACATGGACCGGCTCGAGCGCGTTGGTTTGGAGGCGACGTCTACGCCGAAGATGGGTACGGGTGTTGTGAAGACCCGCGGGGAGCTCGTGGTCAAGAGGAAGGCGCTTTGGAACGCGACGAACGCGGGCGCTGCGCAGCGTGAAGGGCGAACGGACGGGGATGGGACATCGGGCGAGCGGCAGGCACAAGACATGTTTGTCACGCCGAAGCAGGTGCGGATGGAGCGAAACATCCACGCCGCGCTCAGCGAGAACTTGTCGATCCCGAACATGATTCTTCAGGCGTCGTCGTCGGCTGCTGAGAAGGTGCAGTCTCAGCCGCGTCGTGTGGGTGCGGCGTCGTTGCGACGGAAGCGGGGTCAGTTTGACTTGTACGCGCAAGGGGTGCCAAGCGAGTTCAGTTTGCTGCCAAAGACGGGGGGAGATTACTAGCTCGTTTGTAAGTTCTTATGTAGGTTATTGTCTTCTCCCCGCCTTGGATGATCAATCGATGACACACAAGACTTTGTAATAATAATGTTCCGTCGGTCCGCCGGGTCCGGTCAAGATAAAACCGCGATCGAAGTGACTCATCGAACATTTCGACAGTTGACTACTTACTAGGATGACGTGGACACTCGCACAGTGTCGCGACAGAGAAGGTTGGCGGTGGACATCCAACGCGAGAGAATTTGATCTGTCCCTCTGCGTCGAGGAGGGCGTCGTTCTCACCTCGCTGCTCGTCGTTCTCGTCGTCGTCGCCTTCACACGCACCATCCAGCTCTCGTATACCCCCGCACGCGTCGTTTCTCGCAATGCCCGGTGGCGACTCTGGTACAAGCTCGTGCGCTCCGCTCCGTTTTCGTGCCCCGCGCGTGCTGATGCCGTTTATAGACGCTTCTCGGTCTTGCATTCGTGATCAGTCTGTCCACGCTATCGTTCGTCCTTGCCGACCATATCCACACCATAGCCGTGAAACTACCCCATGCGCTGGAGCCTCTCGCGCTGTTTTTCGCGCTCTTCCTCACCCGTCTCAACCATCTACGGACACGAACCTCATCCACCATCCTCTTGCTGTTTTGGCCCTGCTATACCGTCGCGCTAGCCATTTGGACACGTTCTTACGCGCAGACATACCCCGTGACGCCTCTCGTCCCTTTGAAATGGGCTGTTCTCGCTTTGGGATTGCTTTCCTTTGCACTCGAATGCATCTCTCCTGACGATACCACGGACACGAACACTGATAGTCCAACGCTTACTGCCAACATATTTAGCATATGGTCGTTTGCTTGGATGACCCCTCTCTTGCGCAAAGGATCCCAAGTCGTCATCACAGAGACCGATTTGCCGGCGCTCGTTCCCCACGACGAGTCTGCCAACCTTGGGAATGAGCTCAAGTCTGCTCTCGAGAAGTAGTACGTGCGACCTTTATCCTAATTTTCTTGTGCGTGACTGTGCTTCCAGTTCTGGATTATGGACTGCCCTTTTCCTGGCATACGGAGGTCCCTATCTTCTTGCAGGTCTTTTCAAGCTCCTCCAGGACAGCTTAGCTTTTCTGCAACCAGTTCTCTTACGCTTGCTTCTGTCGTACATTTCTGAATATCAAGAAGACAAAGGTGCAGGCCTCATCGCTGAAGTCACTCCTCTCAAGGGCTATGCCATCGCCATCCTCATGTTTGCTGCGTCCATGGTTCAGACCATCATCCTTCATCAAGTAATGGGGTTTCTATTGACATTTATTCCTGACTGATCTTGATTTTCATCTAGTACTTCCAAATATGTTTCGAGACTGGAATGCGTGTCCGCGCTGGCCTCGTCACAGCCATTTACAAAAAGGCGCTCGTCCTTTCGAGTGATGAACGCGGTCGTGCTACCGGAGACATCGTGAACCTGATGTCGGTCGACGCGACAAGAATGCAGGATCTTTGCACCTACGGACTCATTGCCATCTCTGGACCATACCAGGCATGTGGCTTCCCTCCTTGCACTCGAGATCCCCTCTGACTGGTCACCTTGAATTAGATCGTCCTTGCGTTTGTTTCTCTTTATAATCTGTTAGGCTGGTCCGCGTTTGTCGGTGTGGCAATCATGATCTTTTCTATCCCTTTGAATACGTTCATCGCAGGCATTCTGAAAAAGATGCAGGAGCAACAGATGAAGAATCGAGATAAGCGCACTCGACTGATGAGCGAATTGCTCGCCAACATCAAGAGGCAAGCATTTTCTGTCCAGTAATGTCGTAACGGCACACTCATGCCCGAACCTAGCATTAAGCTTTATGCATGGGAATATGCGTTCATTCGTCGCATCTTGTACGTCCGCAATGATTTAGAGCTCAAGATGCTTCGGAAGATTGGTATCGCCACATCGATGAACATGACGTTGTGGGGTGGTATTCCGAGTATGTCTCGTAGCTCTTGGTGGCTCTCTTTTGCTGATCATTTGATAGTGATTGTTGCATTCAGCTCTCTTGCTACTGCTTCAGTGTTCTCCGCACGCCCCCTTACTGCCGATGTAATCTTCCCCGCGATCTCCCTTTTCATGCTGCTCCAATTCCCTCTTGCGATGGTATGCATTATGCTGTATTTAACAAAAGCGGCGTCACTGATGTCCTGTCCGCAGTTCAGTCAAGTGACTTCCAACGTCATCGAAGCCATTGTCTCGGTCAAGCGTCTTTCCGAGTTCTTGCACGCAGATGAACTTCGAGAGGATGCTGTGAAGCGGATTAATAAACCGTCCCTGTCCATTGGTGACGAAGTCTTGTCGATCACGGACGGAGAGTTCCAGTGGACCAAAAATGGTATTCAACCCACCCTCGAGGGCATTAACTTGACGGTTTGCAAAGGAGAGTTGGTGGGAATCCTTGGGAGGGTTGGTGATGGCAAGGTGAGTTGATCTTGCATCACAAGAAATGTACGTTCATGCAGCGGTCTTCAGAGCAGTCTACTGTCTGCTATCATTGGTGATATGCACAAGACGGAAGGAGACGTTGTGTTGTCTGGCACTGTGGCATATGCGAGTCAAAATCCTTGGTATGTGCGGGAAGTTGGTTTTGTATGTTAGACTAACGCGTTCACCCTAGGGTGTTGTCGGCCACAGTCCGCGAAAACATCCTATTCTCACACACGTACGACGAATCGTTTTACAATCTCGTCATTGAAGGTACATCTTAATCCGTTTCGACTCCCTTGGTCTGAGTCTCATTGTTACACTCAGCTTGTGCCTTGAAGCCCGATCTGGCAGTCCTCCCGCAAGGTGATATGACTGAAGTTGGCGAAAAAGGTAAGTTGCTCATAAAAATCTTGTGTAAAGATCTGAGGACGAAGTTGTCACGCAGGCATTACTGTAGGTTTCCCTTCTATCGATAACACACCCTTTTTCTCAGTTAGAATTTTAGTTGAGTGGCGGACAACGTGCTCGTGTCGCATTAGCGCGCGCGGTGTACGCCAGAGCTGATTTGTAAGTTGGAGAGTGCTAGAAGTTGGTTCTCACATGCTGAGGTGCATATAGGGTTCTACTCGATGACGTCTTGGCTGCGGTCGATTCTCATGTCGCCCGCCACGTTTTTGGTATGTTATCCTCCACCTAGAACTAGTCCATGGTGCCGTCTGACACTTCTAAGATAACGTCATCGGTCCACAGGGTCTCCTTGCCACCAAAGCTAGAATCCTGGTTACCAACAGCATTGCATACCTCAAGTATTTCGACCAACTCGCATATATGCGCCGTGGTATTATCCTCGAGAGTGGTTCATACCAGCAGCTTGTCTCAGACCCGGACAGCGCGGTACACAGGCTGGTGTGAGTTGCCTTTTGATTCAAGCACATGGGAGCTTTTAATGAGTTTGTTCCAGTCAAAACCATGCCTCGAATGGCTCCTCGCCTAGTACTCCCATCCGTACAAGCGGAAGCGGGGTTAGTACACCGCGGCCAGCAAACGGCCACAGCAACACGCAAATAATTCTCATCGATGAGCCGAACTCTGTAGTCGAAAAAATCGTCCGGCGTACCAGCTTCAGCAAGGCGGTCATCGCACCTCTGCCTTCCGTCCGTGAGGCGACGAGTGTGGGCTTGTCGAAGGAGCACAGCGAACAAGGTCGTGTGAAAAAAGACGTCTATCTCTTGTATCTCCAATCAGCATCCAGGTTAGGCTGTGCTTTCTTTGTTCTCGCTACGGTACTGGGGCAAGTGGTGTCGGTCATGGCCACATACATGCTTCGGCTTTGGGGCGAGAGCAACCGCGAGGCCGGAAAGAATGCGGGTCTTGGGGATCCATATCTGCTCGGATATGGGTTCTTCAACTTGATGTCGATCACGGCGTCTGCCGCGGCGGCCTTGTTAATATGGGTGTATTGCTCGTTGAGGAGTTCCAAGTATTTGCACGACTCGGTGCGTTTGTGGAGTCTCGTTATTGTGGAGCATTCACGAATTGTGGTCGGTAGATGTTGGACTCCGTCATGAGGGCGCCATTGAGTTTCTTTGAAACAACTCCTGCTGGAAGGTACGGATGGATCATCACGCTTGTCTAGTGAAACGTATTGACTCAGACCAAAGGATCTTGAACCTGTTCTCCCGCGACATCTACGTGGTCGATCTAGTCCTTGGAAGGGTGAGTACGTTCTTTGAAAACCGAATCTATTGCCTTACACTGCCACCAGGTCATTCAAAACGTGGTCAGGACGGGTGCTGCGACTGCTTGTATCATTTTTGTTATCGGCTTCAGTTTTCCTCCGTTTATGGTCGCTGTCATCCCTCTTTCATGGTTCTACTATCAAGTGACCGTGTAAGTTATCCAACTCGTATTCGACTCACCCTTGGTCAACCCTGTTTGTTAGTTATTACCTTTCGACCTCACGTGAGCTCAAGCGACTCGATGCGGTCTCCAAGTCGCCCATCTTCGCGTGGTTCTCCGAGTCCCTGTCTGGGCTGTCTACGATTAGAGCCTACAATCAACAAGCCATCTTCACTGCACAAAATGCTCTGCGGATCGATCGAAACCAAATGTGTTACCTGCCCAGTACCACTGTCAACCGATGGCTCGCCGTCCGCTTGGAATTCGTCGGCTCCGTCATCATTCTGTCCACTGCGGTCTTGGCCGTCGCCGCCGTAGTGACGAGCAACGTGGATGCTGGTCTTGTCGGCATGGTCTTGTCCTATGCGTTGAGCACGACGGGCGCTTTGGTGAGTGCGTTGTTGCCGTGGGGGTGCATTGTCGCTGAGAACGCATTGTGGGAAGAATTGGCTCGTGCGTTCTGCGAGCGAGGTGGAACAAAACGTGGTCAGTGTGGAGCGGATCACGCATTACGCCACTGACCTGGAATCGGAG